>MCFE01000176.1:0-142723 GCA_002104905.1 Basidiobolus meristosporus CBS 931.73 | reverse complement strand
CCCTAACCCTAACCCTAACCCTAACCCTAACCCTAACCCTAACCCTAACCCTAACCCTAACCCTAACCCTAACCCTAACCCTAACCCTAACCCTAACCCTAACCCTAACCCTAACCCTAACCCTAACCCTAACCCTAACCCTAACCTAACCCTAACCCTAACCCTAACCCTAACCCTAACCCTAAACCTAACCCTAAACCTAACCCTAACCCTAACCCTAAGCTTTCCATTGCAAAGACAGTACCTTTGGGCTCTCCCATCAACTTGGAGAACTCCACTCTACCTGCTCAGGTTTCTGCTACATATCTTGGCTTTCCTTTCCTTCCTACTGGACTAGACTCTGGAGCACACCTGAAGAAGAGAATTATCCTGGCAAGACAGGCACTCCACAAGCTACTGGCTGTTACTCCTCCTACAACTTCAGCTCCCAGCTGCCTCCTTCTACTCAAGCAGTTTGTCTTCCCTGTCCTGGAATTTGGCTTACCACTTCTCTCTCTTGCTTCTAGAGACTGCACTAAGCTTGACAAGTTTGCAGTATGGTGCATTACCTCCTTGGTGCCTCATTTGCCTGAATGCCCCTACAGACATGCTATTCTTGGTGCTTTTGGGTTTATGCCCTATAAGATCAGACTTCTCTACCTTAGAACCAGATTATACCTCAGACTTCACAACTGCAACAACCCACTGATTAAGGCCTGGAAGAGAACACACCACACTACACCTGACTCCTGCTGGAGAACTATACTTGGAGATCCTGAAGTCAAGAAGTTTGCTCACTATATTCTGCAGTCAGAAAAACCCAAGCTGGCCTACCTGAAGTACTTGACAGACCTTTGGCAGCAATATCTGCAGCAGCACACTCCCTTTATGATGAATATCAATCCTTATCACATTCCCCTCATTAATGTTGTTCACAAGTCATTCTTACCTCTCTTGCTACCCCCCTTCCCACTGAACAGTGTCTTGAGCACTGAAGAACTATCATCACTTCTTATTAACTTACCTACAAATTCCCCTCAGCTACACACTCTTGTATCAAAGCTACAACAGTAGCGCTGGCTTCTTTGTTTCAACTGAAATAAAGATTTCACCTGTTGGTGACTGTCTCCCCCCCTAACCCAGACTATCACCCTAAGTCAATCTAAGTATATTCAAGATATACTAAAGAAGTACAAAATGGAAGACTGTAAACCAGCAGCTACCCCAATGGAGACAAACCTTAACTTGGTCAAAACTCAACCAAATCAAGAGAGCTTGGTGCCATCTGAAAGCCCTGACTTTCCTTATCAATCTATGGTTGGCAGTCTGATGTATATCATGCTTGGAACACCTCCAGATATCTCATATTCAGTGGGGGTTGTCAGCCAACATAATCAGAACTATAGATCTGATCATATTGCAGCAGTTAAGCGGATTTTTATATACCTAAAAGGAACTGCTGATATCTGCTTAAGATACACTAATAAGGATTTGGAACAGGATCATGTGGGATACTCTGATGCTGATTGGGGACAAAATTTGGAAGACAGAAGATCCACCACAGGATACACCTTTCTTTACTGTAAAGGAGCAATTTCATGGAATTCAAGAGAGTAACCAACTGTAGAACTTTCCACCACAGAGGCAGAGTATATGGCAGCCTGTGAAGCTACAAAAAAAGCAATGTGGCTAAGAAAGCTTTTTAGAGATTTAGGCCTATGTCAAAAAACGCCTATTACTTTATTTGAAGATAATCAAGGATGTATACAATTAGGTAGAAATCCAACTTTTCATGCTAGAACCAAGCACATAGATATTAGACATCATTTCATATGTGAAGCTATAGAGAATAGCTTAGTTAGCTTAGTTTACTGTCCTACAGATGAAATGATTGCAGACATATTTACCAAACCATTAGCTAGAGACAAGTTTGAATATCTTAGGTCAAAATTAGGACTAGTCAGTATGAACATTTAGCTGAGTGGGAGTGTTGTAAAAATTTGTAATTCCACCTAAATATTCACCTAACTTAGTCACTTAGATCATTACCCTCAAATCCTAGAGAATACTGACCAAATTCCTTGTTGGGATTTACTTGGAATATTTTCACCAAAATACCAGGTACCCAGAACATGAAAATTCTCAAAGTTGTCCAAACAGCCCCAAACTTTGCACACATATTCTTGGGACCTTCCATAACCTATTCTACGTGTTTGTAATGCCAAGACCAGGTAAAAGTATAAATACTACTTTTACATTCAATAAATCATTAAGTGAAAACCACATAATCTACTTGTTCTCCCAATCACTTCCAATATCTCCAAGACTCTTACAACAAGCCTTGTGGTCATCCCTAACCCTTCCATACCCATGGTTGTGGGTTCAAATCCTGGATCCAGCAAAATTTTATTAATAAATTAATGTGTGCTCATTGGGAGATGGCTTGATCAACCATTGGGCAAAGTAAAGGCTCTGATTGGCTGAAATCCTTGAAATGCTAATTGGCCGGATTTGCCTAGTAAATTTGGCCAGTGATTGCCCAGATATTCCTCTCAGTTCCCCCAGTCTACTGGCCATTCCGGCCACAATTCAGTTACCGCAAACCAGTATAACTTAGCTCAGATATACTCAGATTCTCACTTCTCAGGCTTGGCTTTCCAGGAAACCTCTCTCAGACCTAGCTAACTAGGAAATATAGTATCACTCAGCTTCTCAACTCTCAGACCTGGCTTACCAGGAAGATATCTCTCAGACCTAGCTTTCTAGGAATAACTTCAGATTAACTTGGCTTCTTTAGATACTTGTCATAAGAAAATAAAGATTTCACCACTTGGTGGCTTTCCTCCCCCTAACCCCTTCTCTTCTCCCTGCTAATCTTTGCACCCACCCACCCCATTCTACCCTCTTCTTCTTATTTCTTATGTCTTCACTCCATTCCCTTCAGATTTCCTTCCTTGAGGAAAGGCTTGCACTTGTTGAAGCTGAAAATGCTCTACTCAAGAAACAAGTTCAAAAGCTGTTCTCTGCCTTCTCTGATCTTCAAGAATCTATTGTCCCTGTGCCAACTCTTCCTGCCAACAAGACTCCCCAAGATTCATCTGCTCCTGCTCACTCTTCCTACTCTGAAGCTGTCAAAAAGTCTGTTCCTGCTTCCTCAAGACATCCTGCTGCTCCTCCCAAGACTAAAAGAAAGTTTCCTGCCACTTTTGATTTTCCTCCTGCTACTGACTGGGCTGTCTGCTACTTTGCCAATGTGGAGTTTATTCCTATATCTGAGCATAGGATGTATCTCAAGCAACAAGGTTACAATATATCCAAGATTGTTAACATGAGATTTATCAACCATCACACTCTGGAGGCAGTACTTGACAAAAGTATTGCTAAACAGTTCTCTCAAAATGTCTCTAACCAGTTTTACTGGGAACCTACTGACCATGCCTTTAAAGAGTTTCCTGATTCTCCAGTTTACAAGACCTTCTCATTAGAGGAATCTCTGCTCTCAAGATTTACTTCACTTATGAAAACTCCCCTTCACCTGCTGTTACCCACTTCCTGAAAGATTATTATATCTCTCAAGCTTATCTACTTCACTCCCCCTTGAACCTGAACTCCAGGGTACTCTGGGATACTGCCTTAACTTTAGCTTAGATTTATTCATATTCAACTTAGTGTTTACTTTGGGAATCTTCTATTCCCAGCTGGCTTCTTTATTTGTAGTTAGACTTGTCTGAAATCAAATAAAGATATCACCTACCTTGGTGACTTTCCCTCCCCCTAAGACTAGGTATATTTTAGACTAATATTCAACCAGAATCTTTCTGCTAATATTTCTGCCACCCACTGATAATTCTGAGATTTGGCACTTAATTTTCTCTTTGGTCCAGTTGAAACAGTCAAGAGTTTTATTATACTTTTCTCTTGTAAACAACAGTTAGCATCATCTGTGCAGTACAAAATATTCATCTAAGAAACAGCTTGTTTACCAGCTGATCATAATTGGTAGGTGTCTTCTGATGTCTTTCAGTGTGATTTTTGCTACTTTTGCTCATGAGTATTAAATTAGCAATTTTTCTATAACATCAAGGCAAATGCAGTCAGAGGCACTTTGTTCTTCCCACTAGTAATTTAAGACTTCCACTTCTATGCTTTTAGGAGGGCATTCTTCTCCCTTAGCAATAGCCCAAAGGCCTCACTCCTGTAGCAGCATTTTCATCTTCACCTTCCAAACTTGGTAGTTAGATCAGTCCAAATTTTCAGCAGAGGGAAAATTCCAGTAATAGCAGTAGTAGAGATTGCAGAGAGTTGCAGCTTAAGGTGCATAGCCTGTAGGATGAGTTGTTGAGATATTAGAAGTGATTTGAAGAACAAGTAGATTATGTGGCTTCACTTTATGATTTACTGAATTTAAAAGTGGTATTGATACTTTGATGTGGTCTTGGCAAAACAAGCCCATAGAGTATATTTAGAAAGGTTCACAAGCATGTGTGCAAAGTTTTCAGCTGCTTGGGCAAGTTTGAAACCTCTTTTTTCTGATTACCTGAAGTTTTAGTAAACAAATTTTCACTCAATCTAGACAAGGAATTTGGTAAGGATTTACCAAGATTTGTAGGTAATGTTCCAAGTGACTAAGCTATGGGAATATTCAAGTGGATTTACAAATTTCTACAACAATTCCTTCTGGTGATTTCTGCTTGGAGACCCTAAAGTAAGGAATCTTGTGCACTATTATCTGCAGTCAGAAAAGACATGGTTGACCTACAAGAAGTATTTGACAGACCTTTGGCAGCAGTATCAGATGCAATACACTGTCTTTGTGATCAATAGCAACCCATCTCATGCTCACCTTATAGATGTTAATGACAACTCATTCTTACCATTTCTGCTATGCTCTCTTCCCTCTGAACAGCATCTTGAGTATTAACAAGTTGCATTTCTTCTCATTAATGTACCTACCAAGTTCATTCATCTACATACACTGTATCAAGCCTACAACAGTAGTTCTGGCTTCTTTGCTTCAGCTGATACAGAGGTTTCACTAGTTTTTGATTTTTCCCCCAACTCCAAATATGGCTTGCAATATACAAGTGGGCTAACTATCAAGTGATACATTATAAGCATCAGACCATACAAGGTATAGCTTTCAATAGCCTATCCTAAGCATTTTATGATAGAGACAATTGAGCTACTCAAGCATACTGAAATAGTAACTATGTATTGATGGATAGCCAACAATTGGCAATTTTTTTATATGGCTTCAAATAATTTTCCCATGGAGCATTAGTTGAAAATGTAAGCAAGAATCAAATATCAAACCTAGCAGAAATACTCATTTAACAGCTCTCCAGAATATATAGATTTCCCAGTTATTGGGATAATATCAATAAATTCAATGTTCCATCCACATTTTAGCTAGTGCTGTCCTTTCACATAATATGGTAGAGTTGATTCCTTTTGCAACACATTTCAGTGCTAAGCATCTGTTTCAGACTTGATTTCTGACTTCCAGTTAACCAAGATATTATCTCAGGATATATTATGACATAAATGCTGACTATCTCTAATCTAGTCCAAAATATTCTGAAGAAGCTTAATAAAACTGCCACTCAGCTTTGCATTTCACTTGGTTATGATCTTATGACACAGTTTTTTCTCCACAATTACAATGATCAACATAGCACTTTGGTTCCACCCATCACTTGCTTACCTTCAGTGCAGGGTTGCACCGTGGAATCTTCCATACAAATTGCATGCAAAATCAGCAATGGTGTACAAATTGAGTAGCACATCTTTTAATCGTACTCAAAACTACCAGTTTATTCAGGTGTTGGGACAATGTCTAGACTTCAAGATATGCTTTGTATTGATTAGAATGCGACTCTATGTAACATTTGGATGATGGATCTCTCCGCAAGATGAGAATACACTGCTAAATCAGGGTGTGAGGGAGAAATTGCCAGTTTCAATCGTGGAGATACAAACACCGATCTATATCTACAATACTTGTTCTCACAAATCAAACATTACAGCGTTTAAAATATACGAGAAATCGAACCGTTCTTTATTAAGTTACCAGATAGGCTTGTATCTAGATCCTACATGGTTGACAATCTTAACCTTTGTCTTGTACCTTTTGTTTGTCATGGAGAAGTACATGTCGATGGGAAGATGTACTTTGCCCTTATAATAGTTGTTCAACAGCTGGACTAGGCCTTTCCTGGATATAACAAACGCCTGTGTGCCCCAGTCGTATATCGAGTGTGCGGTGTCAGCATTGAAAAGCGAGTAAAAATCCAGATCAGCTTCAGTGGAATACCTGGCCAGCCAACATTCAATTTCCATGATAAACCTCTGCTTGTCGGTCAATATCACGTCATCCTCGATAAAGACAAAGTAGTCCTCTGCACTCAACTTCAGTTGTTGATTGAACATTATTGCATACGTGTTAAGGACCCTAGAGGGCCAGCTAAGATCTATATCCTTGTGAAGATAATCTGCAGTTGGGTTGTATAGTGTAACGTTGAAGTCACTCCAGGAGTCTCCATTCCACTCAGGTCTGCCGTTTAAAACCACTATAGACTTATTCCAGCCGGAAGCTGATCCCTTGTCGCAAATATCCCAATTTGGATCTGCTCTACCTAGCGCTTTACGTAGCTCGACGCTTATGTTAGACGAAGATGCCAATAAGATCACAGTGGTAGCGATAACAATGACAATGGCAGTAAAGACGTATAGCCGCGATTTCCTAAAAGAGGATACAACTTGATGAGTGCGCATACTGCAATACTGGTGAGGGACAATGCATTTATATTACTACAGTTATGTTCCCGAACAAACTGCTATACTTCGTTGTAACACAAGTGGACGAAAGCCCATGATAATTTGGAATATACTACAGATGTCGTGGATTAGGTTGGGCATGATTAACTCCGATTTGGGCTTGATTGATTCCTTCATTATATTTGTACTTATGACCTCATGAATGGCAAAGGCATCATAGTGGCTTTTGGCAATGATGGATCCGCAATGGCCATAAATCCCACCACTTTTGAGTCCTATTTGTAGCTACAGTGATGGTACAGCACAAGTCAGTAGTAAATCTAAGATGTTCTATTGAGTAACAGTCGATTGCCAAGTCTCAATAATAATGAGCAACCTTAGATAACCTGCTAATGCTTTGTCAGCAGTACGGCTAGTCCCCATGTTACTGGCATAGTAGCGTTAATGTTAGCTGAGGATTTGCCATCAACCCTTCTATAAACTTATGGCTCTTTACTTTGGGCCGCTACAAGCAACATATCAACCAATCTGAAGGGGACCACCCGAAATCCTCTACTTTTCAGCCTTTTAGTATAATTCTAAAGAAACAAATGATTATGTTGTGTGTTTATTGTCTAATAAGTACTCTGCTTTATACTCGCTGACTCTTACAATATAGTATGGGATAAATAACTGGTCGCATTCTACTCACAGGCTCTTGGAACATTTGGTTCTAGCAATAGAGTGCAGTGAGAGGTGTCCTTTGCAATTGCAACTTCTTAAAATCATGTTCCACATGCTATGTTAGGCAAGTTCAATTGTCTGAGCCTAAGTTGGCTGCCTCTAGTGGTCTACTTAAAATCCATAACTCTACTGGCATTGTTGCAGGGCTGAGCATCACCCCTGTTAAATATCCACAGGTTTTTTGGAGTATTTTGGCTTTTTTTGGCCATGCAACAGTATGCCCAAGTGAGTGGAATTAATCTGTAAAATGGCTTGGCTTCCCCCTCATGGCCTACTGCAGCTTCAAGCAAATATGAGAGTGTCAAGTGCCATAAATATACCAGCATTAGTTAAACTGCTATGCAAAGTTATTATGTGTGCTACAGTTGGGGTATTTGCAATCTTGCTCATATATATACCAGGGGCTTTAGGGAGGAAGTTATTGTTTAGCTGCACCTGCCCCAATAGTGTCAATTATTCTGCTTGGTACTGAACTTACATATGATTTATTCATTGTATTGTGTGGAAAGGGTAGCTCAAAGTGCCAGGCTAGCAGTATGACTGCTATATTTTCTAACATATCTTACATTAATGAGCATTTAATTCTAACAACCAAAGGTGGATTAGGTGTTAAAAGAGATTTGACAATATCAGAAGTGACTCTGAGAGCAAGTGTATTATGTGGTACTCACTCAATTATCTTTTGAAGGTAAAATAAGTATTTTTATATGGTCATGGCAGAATAAGCACAGAGAATATCATGAGAACTTTGTAATCACACCTAAAGATTCATCTATCAAGGTCACTGAGATCAAAGTCTACAAACCTTGGAGAATTCTGGCCAAATCCCTTGTTGGGATCTGCTCAGAATATTTTCACCAAGACATTCAGGTGCTTGGAGCAACTAGTGTTGCAAGGTAGCCCAAATAGCCCCAACATTGCACATATAGTCTTGGGATCTTCCTGTGCATGTTCTTTGTGCTTCTCTATCAATCACCATGTAAAAGTATATATATTACTTTTACATTCAATAAATCACTATATAAAACCTTAATTCTACTTGTTTTCAAGATTGCCTGCTATATTCTCAAAGCTCTGACAGTAGAGCTTACCTATCAAAGGTTTTGACAACATATGTGCTAAATATGCAGCTACTTGGACAATTTTGACACTTATGCATGTACTGGACACCTGGTATTTCATTGTGGTATCCAGCAAAATCAGACTGGGAGTCCAGATAGGGCTCTCCAAGCATTATAGACCATGATCTACAAGACCAGAGTAAGTGAACATCTTAGTATTGTTATCAAGACTTAGAATATTATGCCAGTGATTATGATAAAGTTAGCTTAGTAGAGTATTTGTTAGGGAGGCAATATGTTATAAGTATTCAGTGCTGCAGATTTAGTAATTACACTTCAATATGCACATTGCTTAGTTATTTGGATCAAAGTATACAAACTCTAGAGTATAGTGCCTGAACTTTTTGTAGGAATATACATCAAATATGCTATAAGAGTTTTGGAGCTATTGGAGGTGGTTGGGAGAACCAGTAGCTTATGTGGCTTCCCCTCAATGATACATTTAATGTAGAAATAGTGTTAATACTTTTACATGCTCTTGGCAATGCAAATATGTTGAGTATGCTTAGGAAGATACCAAGAGCATTTATGGAAGGCTTGGTGCAGTTTGGACAACTTTGAGATTTCTAATGTTCTGGGTGCATGATATTTTAGTGGAAATATTCCAAGTAAATCCCAACAAGGAATTTGGGCACATTACTCTAGGGTTGCAGACTTTGATCCAAATGACTAAGCTATGTGAATAGTCAAGCCCAATTACAAAATTTACCACATGATATAGTACTAAAATAGCATGAAAAGCTTCAAAGCTGTCCACATAGCCTTAAACATTGCACACATGATCTTAGGACCTTTCTCAGCATATTCTAAATGCTGATTTTGCCAGGACTATGTTGTGTCATTTATACCACTCCTACATTGGATGAGACATTTAGTGCATTCCAAATAGCTTTTGCTTTCAGCAAATCATTTAGAGTATACCAAATATTAATCTACTTGTTCTCCCAGTTGCTTCTGATATCTCCAAAACTCTTACATCCATTTAGAGAATAATAAGAGCCACAAAATAAGCACTTGGTTTTACTGAGGTCAGATACAGTGCTTGTGCATGTAGGAATGCTTTGTAAGACTAGTAATGTGAATGCTTTGCAAAAGGCTTTAGGAAGCTGTCCAAAGCCTTGACACCTTTCAATGGACTTGAGAGTATTGATAACTTGCATGCCTTCCCTAATTCCAAGAATTAGCCAATATCTTGCAAACTAGGTGTTAGGTTTAGAATTCATCACCTAGTAGTAAGTTAAGTAGAAACTTACAGTATATGAGTGGTTTGTTGTAGATGCAGAGCTTTGGAGATATCAGAAGTGAATGGGAGAACAAGTAGATTATGTGGTTTTCACTTAGTAATATATTGAATGTAAAAGTAGTATTTGTTGTAAAATTCGTATTTCACTAAATATTCACTAACTTAGTCACTTAGATCATTACTTCAAATCTAGAAATACTGACAAATCTTGTCGGATTTACTTAGAATATTTACAGAACATGAAATTAGATAAGTTGTCAAACAAACTTTGCAACATGTTCTTGGACTTCTTACTATTCTACGTTTGTAATGCAAGACAGTAAAAGTATAAATATACTTTACATCAATAAATCATTAAGTGAAACACATAATTACTTGCTCTCAATCAATATCTCCAAGACTCTTACAACAGTATTTACTCATTTACATGACTTAGAGAGACAAACATGTAGAATATGTTAAGGAAGGTCTCAAGAGCATGTGCACAAAGCTTGGGGCTGCTTGGACAACTTAACAAAATCTCATGATCTGGGTACCTGCATATTTTGGTGAAAATATTTCAAGTCCTGACAAGGAATTTGGTCAGAATTCTCTAAGATTTTTAGGTAATGATATAAGTGACCAAGTTAGGTGAGTATTTGAGTGTAATTATAACATTTGCAACAGTTTTCACTTGATTATCTATTGAATGTAAAAGCAGCATTAATGCATTTTCCTGGACTTGGCAAAACAAGCATGTGAAATATGCTTAGGAAGACCCCAAGAGCATTTGTGCAAGGAATGGCAGTAGGCAAGTTTTAGATACTCATATGAATATAACAAGCAAGGCACTGGATAACAGGTGCTACAAGTGGAGAGTGCTAATAATGTAACGCTACAAGTGGAGAGTGCTAATAATGTAACGCTACAAGTGGAGATTATCAGGTTTAATAATTAATTGATGTGGTGAACGAATATAGTAGCCGGTTTCAAATATTCATTTTGGACGGTTTGTGTACCGTATTTGGAAAGTGTATTTGGAAAGCCAACTCCTGCCATCACCCTGACTCTGACCCTGACTGATTCCTAACTACAGTTAATGTTTGCGGTAACGTGATCTAGCATTAGGTTATCTCAGCGTTTTATCCATCTTTTGGGGGGAAAATACTTACACAATGTCCTTCGTAGCAAGTGCTGGTAAGCGAAGCTGAAATAGCCGCTGAATCATTTACTTTTTACTAATGTTCGTCTACGCCTAGGTTCTGGACGCATTGCTTGTGTGGTATAGTCCTTCGAGCCACCAAGTGCTTGTTTAGATTTTAACCCTGTTTTACTACTCTAGATGGTAGGGTTGCCCGCCAGAGGCAAAACCTACATAGCACGCAGAGGTACGTTCCCTTTGTTTTCTTCTGAAGCTTTCCCTCTTGACCTTCTATTCTTGTTTACAGTATGCCGCTATCTCCAATGGTTGGGTATTAGCACCAAAGTGTTCAACGTAGGGGATTATCGTCGTAAGAATGCGGGAGCCGAGCAGGCACATAATTTCTTTGATCCGGCCAACTCTGAAGGCAACAAAGTTCGACAGGCCGCGGCTTCGGAGGCCCTAGACGATATGCTTCGTTGGTTCCACGAGGAAAACGGTGTGGTAGGCTTGTATGACGCCACAAATTCGGACAAAGAGAGGAGAAGTATGGTTGTGAATAAATGTAGACGTGATGGTGTGGATGTTCTCTTCATCGAGTCCATCTGCGAGGATCCTGCTGTCATCATATCCAATATCATGGAGGTCAAACTTCTTTCACCAGACTACGCCAACTTTGACCCTGATAAGGCGGTAGAGGATTTCAAAACGCGTATTGCCCATTACGAGAAGCAATACGAAACCATCACCGAGCCTGAATTGACGTTCATCAAACTGGTGGACGTTGGCAGTCAAGTGATCATCAACAGAATCCAGGGCTACCTCCAGAGCAGAATCGTCTACTTCCTAATGAATCTACACATCTCCCCACGCTCAATCTTCTTCAGCAGGGTAAGTGACCGCGGCATCCCCGAATTGATAGGCATTGTATTGATGGCATTTCCAGCACGGGGAAAGCATGTTCAATCTCGAAGGGAAGATAGGCGGAGACTCTATTCTGAGTCCGCGAGGCATGCAGTACAGAGAGGCACTCCCAGGGTTGATTGCGAAGCATTTGGCTGGTGAAAAACTAACGGTAAGGGACAGCTGATATATGAGACGAATCCGCGCGTACCAACGCTCCATTGGCAGGTCTGGACATCCACCCTACGTCGAACGATCATGACTGCTGAACTATTAGAATACCCAAAGCTTCAATGGAAGGCATTAGACGAGCTTGATGCAGGTGTATGCGATGGCATGACCTATGAGGAGATCGAGGTAAGCCCACCATCAAGCCAGCTCGATAGCTGCCGCTTATTGACACTGGCCAACATATGTAAAGGTTGAGTACCCCGAGGACTTCGCCAATCGTGATGACGACAAGTTCAATTATAGATATAGAGGCGGAGAGGTAAGTTGCACCATCGCATTGTTGCCCGCCACCCATAATTGACTGTTCTCCTAGTCATACAGGGATGTAGTTCACCGCTTGGAGCCAGTGATTATGGAGCTGGAGAGGCAGCATAACATCCTGATCATCGGGCATCAAGCCATCGTTCGCTGCCTATACGCTTACTTCCTCAACTACTCCCACGAGGATCTTCCCTACATCAAGATACCACTGCACACCGTGATCAAGCTAACCCCAAGAGCATATGGTTGCGATGTCGAGTACTTCAAACTGGACATCGAGGCCGTTGATACGCACCGACCCAAGCCAAAGGCCTCCGGCTAGGCAGACATTTGTTTCAGCATGTATTTCCTATATTCTTGTCATTGTTAAGCGCCGTTGTTAACCGCCATTGTTAACCGCCACACTGAGGGTTTACACCACCCGAGTATTATCCATAAAAAGCACCTCGGAAATAAGAATCGTACAACCGCTCCTAGTATAACTATCAAATCCTGATCGTTGTCACAGTGATTGGCTCCCCCTCCAGAATGATAGACTCAATATATTATCACTTGAATGTGCGTCCTGAAACGGGAATGTTTGGCTCCTGACTAATGCATGTGATGTAATATGCTCGATTTGCATTGGTTCTGAAAATGATGGCAATTTCCTCAGGTTAACCAAATATGCTTTAATTGAAAGGAACTGAGGATCAGTAGATTTCTAAAATTTCTTCGATAAGAGCGAATGAAGTGCCTGTGCAATCCAATTTAAATCATTGAAATTGGTCTACTCCAGTAGTACTGCTGCTCCATTTACTCAAATCCCTTCTCCTGCTTCTTCTCCAGATACGTGTGACCGTATTGCAACGTGTATCCTCCTGCGTTTTCTCCAGATACGTGCAATCATATAGCAACGTGTATTCAACAGCAACGCCCACTTTAAAGAGGACTTTGGTAACAGAAATCTTCTCCTCTCTTACTTTGTCGAGGATACTATGTACCCTGAAGTGCCATCCGTTCCTCTACGAATGATTTTGACTCGCAAACATATACTCTATCTGGCTGTAATGCATTCGATAGGAGCGGGGATCCTAGATGCTGGAATCAATTTCGGTATTGCAACCGCCATGTATAAGACCTCGGATAATCCAGTTCAACTGTGGTCTCTCAAGAATAACACCATTGCTGGTGATGCTGGAGTGACCATAATTATACAAACCATCCTGACCTGGGTGTTGGACACACTGGCGACCAACGGCGATCTCAAGCGAGGCATCATCACGCCTATTCGTGGTTACCATCCCAAAAACTCAGTATTCCGGTGGTTCCTAGATGTCGAAGGCCATCGCAATACCAAGTTTTTGACCAGGCTGATACATGACTGTTTGCGTGGTTTTATCTACTGCTTCCCTATATTCGTGGTGTTCTGGCCAATTGGTGTAGGAATCATGGCTGGTGTTGGACCGGGCCTGGGCCGGAGTTCACGTTCAACCATTGGCCAACACCTCAGATATTCAAGGCAGTCTACGCAGGACTGATGGGAATTTTCACCACCCCAATCATCACCTTTATAGTGCTAGTTCGGGCTGGTATCATCGAATCTATGGATGGAACGGAGCCTAAGCCGGAGGAAAACACAAACGAGGCCTAGTACCATCGTATCTTTGACTCGAACGCGGCCTAGTACCATCGTATCTTTCACTCAGCGAGGCCTAGTACCATCGTATCCTTCCCGCCTCAACCTGACTCCTCCTCCTCGACTTACCTGAAGATCTCTTCTAATTTTGGCCTTCATCGATTAATCATGTCAACCCTTTCTTTACCTACGCACGAGCCTTTCCTTCGCTTCTCCTAGATTCCGATATTTAATGTACTTCTATCCCTCAACTCCAAGTAATAAATGCTTCCTATCTTGGTAAGCTTAGGGTAGTGAGTCTGGTAAATAAGCTTAAATCTGGCTTTTTCTGTCTTCTACCTGGCATTACTGACACATTGAGGTCCCTCTACCTGGCAATACCGAGACACTGCGGTAGTTGTTCTAGTCAAGGTTTTTTTCTCGATCGACGGTAAATCTAGACAAACGGATTGTATCGAGAACCCACCAATGGTGTCTGGGCAGTGTCTCGATCCGCGCTTCCTTGGTTAACGAAAGGATATAAAGGTGCTCAAGACAGACTAATCGATCATCCTTGCCATTGCCATGAGTAACCTGCAGCACGTAGCCATTGGTGACATTGACACCAGCTCTGTTATCGAAAGAGCCAAGCAGAATCCCGAAACATACCGAATTCTCGAAGAGACTCTCCTAAACAAGAGCGGAAATGTGGGACTTCATCAGCAATTCCGTGCTCTCTTCACTCTTAAGAGTCTGAAGGATCATCAGAGCATCGACATTATTTTCAAAGGTAAGCCAGGCATGTACTTGCTGTCTAGATGGCCATTCTAAACGTTCTCTAGCATTCATCGATCCGTCGGTTCTTCTCCGCCATGAGCTCGCCTACGTGCTTGGCCAGATGGGTGACATCTATGCCGTTCCTGGGCTTTGCAACATTTTGGAGAACCTGGAGGAAGATCCTATGGTCAGACATGAAGCAGCCGAGGCATTGGGAGCCCTTTCACACACCTCAGCCCTTGATGTTTTGGAGAAATACCATAACGACCCCTGCGTCCCTGTCGCCGAGACCTGTCAGCTCGCCATTGCTAAGATCAAGTTCCACAACGATCCTGCCCTGAAAGAAAACGTTCCCAAGGATATCGTGTACACCTCCAATGACCCCGCCCCAGGAAAGGTCAGCAGATCCCTTGACGAGCTTCGGGAATGCTATCTCAACGAAGAGCTTCCCCTCTTCGAGCGCTATCGCGCCATGTTCGGTCTACGTAACCTAGGCACTGACGATGCGGTCAAGGTTCTTTGCGAAGGCTTCAAAGACAAGAGCGCCCTGTTCAAGCACGAAGTTGCCTTCGTACTTGGCCAAATGCAGAACCCTGCTGGTGCACCAGCTCTGATCAAGGCTTTGGATGACCCCAATGAAGCCCCTATGGTTCGCCACGAAGCAGCCGAAGCTTTAGGCTCTATCGCCACTCCCGAGTGCCTTCCAGTTCTCAAAAAATATCGCAATGATTACATGCAGGTGGTCGCTGATTCCTGTGCTGTCGCCTTGGACATGTACGATTACGAACAAAGCAATGAGTTCCAATATACCATCCTCCCTAATGCCCAATAATCAAACCAAATTTTCTACATGTAATTTTAATTTCGCCTGACAATAAATTGAGTTTCTGTTTACATCATTTCCCCTATGGCTTCTTGCCGACTCCACAAACGAAGGGAAACTCCACCTCGCCCTTCGGTCCTTCCACTTTCCGTACCACGGTAAATGGAACGTTCACTTGGACTTCTTTAAACCCTGCCTCACCGAGGGCAGACAGGAGCTCGGCCCTGAGAATGCCATGGTGCTCAACCGTGGAATGTTTAGCTTTGGGATGGAATAATTCCGAGTCCTCAAATTTCTCGAAATCCGTGACAACCAAATACCCGTCAGTCTCCAGGTATTCATACAACAGCTTTGATATTTGGTGAAAATCTTCAACATGATGGTAGGTTAGATGGGAAAAGATGAGGTCGAACTTTCTTCCATTCAACTGGTCGGTATTGCTTAGTATTAAAGGGACAGCATGAACACGGTCCTCGACCTTGCTTTCTCTGGCTTTGCGGTTGTAGACTTTCACCATATTGTCTGAGAAATCTATCCCCAATATAGTGTTCACATAAGGTTCAATTTGAAAGGAAACCAGCCCTGTTCCGCAGCCAAACTCCAAACATTTCATGGAACTCTTCAACGGGACCGCCGCTTTGATTGCAAGGAATGCCTTCTCTGACATTTCTCTCATTCCTGGCAGGGTGTCCCATTGCTCGGCTTCGAGATCGAATCGGTTCTGAGTGGCGGATGGTTCTTGTGAAGTCATTATAGGTAAAGTGAATAATCAACCTCGAATATATCTCAAGGAGCTGTCCAAATATCATGTGCAGGAAGAATAAAATTCCCAGCTCAATTCAAGCCATCACAGATTATCGAAGAAATAATACAAGTTATTCGATTAATTCGTGTAATACAGCTTCAGAGGGAGGATTTCTCGTGGGAAATTCCCTTTATTCATTGATGTGTATACAATGTGCGTAACGTGTAAACCTCGCGAAGAAGGCTCGTTCAGCATGAGCTTTGGTTTTGAACAACTTGCTTGAGAAAAATGCGATCTTTAAGATAGTGGTATCTGATTTGTTCATCGCAATATCGCCATTGCTGAGCCAAGCAAGCTTCACTGACTTTATCTCTGAGGGCAATCCATTGGCGCCAATATTTTCCCCAAGACCATTCATGATCCTGCTTGTATTGAGCCCTAAGGTGGTCCATCTCTTGCTTTAGCTTGCTCAGTGTTTCTAGTGGAATCAAAGATTCCTGGTTGGTGCTAATGGAATCCCATTCGTAGCCTTCGGCATCTCCTACAATCACGACGGCGCGTAGACCTATCCAAGGACCATACGTAGGATGAAGACAAAATCCCAGGCTGCGATCGTACTGCAATCCTGCCAATTGACCAGCATGTTGAATGGCAATAAAGTTCTCCCCCGAAAAAACGTGAGAAAACCTTGTTTCCGTTGGTTTCCCCGGTAACGACTGTCTAACTGCATTCTCGACTGAAGTAACAACATAGCTGTCAAGAGGATTTTTTTCTTTTTCCCAAAAGCTCTCCGGCTTTTCACTCAAATGGTGTAGGAAATGCGGCCAAAGATACTTCGTGTTACCAATCAGTATCGCCAACGAGTTGTTCTTCGATGGAAGTGGTAGCGGTTGGAAATTGTGTTCAATAGCAAGAGCGTTGTATTTAGCTACGGAGAAAGGAAGAACAATATCTAGTCCATATTTCAGTAGTGAGTTTGATAATGAAGATACAATATGTTCCATTGGGGGTTTCATCAAAACTTGACCACTCGTCTGTTGCTAATAGCAAAATTCAACATTTCACCAATCTTTATGGAAGCTACCATACCAATAGCTGTTAGCATGGATTGAATCTAGGCTATTATGTGGTGATTTTAAGTCATGACTAGAGCCCAATATAAGATTAAGAGCAGAGTTATGTAAAATGCATATATTTAAGCAGTCAGCATTCAAGCATATATCCAGCACACCCATTTCCAAGCGATTTAAGATAACCAAATACAACACGGAAAAAAAAGGTTCACTAAAAATTGCTCCACGAAAGGAAATAGGCCCCAATTGAACCAACCAGGTCCAGTTCTCTTTGAAAGTTAAACCCTCAAAGAAAAATAAACACAAGTGCTTGTTGGATCGATACTTTACTTGACCACATATCTCCCCCAAAATAGAACACCACGGAATTATTGTACAATTTTCTAGACGTTAATAGATATATCTTACTTTCGGAATGTCTTGTCGGCAATGTGGAGAGTCCATCATTGAATTTGATTCAACGCAGGGTAACTCCGTGTGTACCAACTGCGGTACTGTAAGTGTTGTTTAGGACTTGTCGTGTTTTATTTTCATGCTTCTAGTAAGGGGTATTCCCCCAGTTTCCAGGATCCCACCTGATTCTTTCTTTTTTCTATCAAAATTTCTCGAAACACGACGCTAATGGCTTCTGACACGAACTAGGTTATTGAAGAAAATACTATCGTTTCTGAAGTTACTTTTGGTGAATCAGCTAGCGGAGCTGCAGTGTTACAAGGATCATACGTTGCCGCAGATAAAGGTTTGTTTTTTGCTCGATATATGATCTACCCATTTGCCATTCTCTCGTCCCTCAAAGGGAATTCTCGAGGGCTAACTTGTGTTTATTTGCTTGGAAATAGGTAGAGCTGCGATTGGCTCGTATCGTCGGCAGAATGCGCTAGAATCTCGAGAGAAAACGATCGCTGAAGGTCAGGAGTATATCAAAATTGCCTTTAAGCAGCGCGTAAACTAATAGAAGACTTTTATGCAATTCAGGTCGTCAAAGAATCCAAAGCATCGCGACTGCTCTTCGACTGTCGGAAAGATTTATGGAAGCCGCCCAAAGATATTTTAACCTTGCCATTGCCAACAACTTCTTGCAAGGCAGAAAAACTCAGAACGTAGTGGCGGCTTGTCTTTATGTGGTCTGTCGTATGGAGAAAACCAGCCATATGTTGATTGACTTTTCGGATATTCTTCAGGTATATTTCGATCAAATCATCCGCTTCATCCTTGTTCGTGTATTGATATATTCTTTTTGAATCTGGATAGACTAATGTCTTTACTCTGGGAAGTACTTTCTTAAAGTTGGTGAGGGAACTGCACCTCAACCTGCCCTTAGTCGATCCGAGTTTGTATATTTCTCGTTTTGCTGCTATGCTTGAGTTTGGAGACAAGACCCATGCGGTAGCTGCCGATGCTATGCGATTGGTTCAAAGAATGGACAGAGATTGGATTCAAACAGGACGTAGACCAGCCGGAATCTGTGGAGCCTGTAAGTGATCAAATGTTTGATTGTATACGAAGCTTCATGAAACGCAAGAAATTAATGATGCGTTGCTCACACAGGTTTACTAATCGCTGCCAGAATGCACAACTTCCGTAGAACTCAGCGTGAAATCATTCAGGTCGTGAAAATCGCTGAGATTACCCTCAGAAAACGGTAGGTTTTGATGCATACGGAGGCTATCCAAAGGACGAATCATCTAAAGCTGAATTCCTCAGACTGGACGAGTTTAAAGAAACGCCCTCTGGAAACCTCAGTGTTTCTGATTTCCAAAATCTATGGCTAGAGGAAGCCTGCGATCCACCAGCATTCAAACGAGCGCGTAAAAAGCATAAAGATGTTACGGATGAGGATGAAGAGACTGAGAAGGAAAAAGAGCAGAAGCTGAAGATTGAGAGTCAAAGTACACAGACTAAGGAGGAGAAGGCCTCTCAAGACTCATCGGAGACCGAGGAAAACGAGGAAGAGAATCTTGCAGCTGAAATGAATGAGTATCTTCACGGCGAGCAACTCCTGGGGCTCGCCAAAGATATGAATGGTAAACATCATATCGACTTCACTGCTTTCCATCTTCCGCAATACTAACCGCCTCTATCCAAAAGTTAAGGATATTGATGAAGAAGTGGAGAATTGGTCGGATATAGATGACGATGAAATTCGGAACGTTATCCTGGATGACGAGGAAGTAAAGGTAAAAACTGAGGTCTGGACCGAGAACAACAAGGAATACTTGGAGCAATTAGAAGGTGATATCCAACGCAGGGATTGAAGATGTATGATAAAGCCTAACATGATTGTGGATTGCTTAGCCAAGCGCAAACGAGAGGAACTTAATCAACAACTTGGCATCAATACCAAAACCCACCGAAAGGTGAGTGATCTTCCCTTGTGTTCAACATGATGATGCATACTGAGAGTGCCATTCTATTCACCAGCGGAGGAAGAAGTCCACCAAGCCTACCACACCAGCTCAAACGGTCGTCGAAGCTGCCAAGCAAATGCTTAATACCAAGAAGGTATCTAAGAAGATTAATTATGCCGTTTTAGAGTCTCTCTTCGAAGACAACGGAAGCGCGGACAATAAGGAAATGGTGATCAAGGCAGAGAAACTATCGCAGCCGCATGTCGTTGAGGAGTTTTCCAAGGAAGAGTCGAAGGAGGATGTGATAAGAGAGATCGTTGAGGAGGAGACGCTGCCCTTACCAAACGCTCTGCAAAAGGCCCAGGACATCCAGGATGATTATGAGGAAGACTACGACGACAACCCGCTGGTTTCCCATATCTCTGGAGATGAATACTGGTCTGATGGGGATGGCGAAGTTGACGAATGGTAGAACCATTTGTATATTTATGAACCTTTTTCACCCTCAATCATCTCGATCTTAGCTAGGCAAACTCCACCAGGCCCAAACCAATACCTTAGTGTACATGTATTTAAGCCCGTATTTTAGACCCAAGCAAGAGAATTTCCGAAATTGACGTTTATATACATCAAACCATCGAACCATTGAACCATCGAACCTCAAACCATCATCGATAAAATGCTCACCAAACTAGCCTCGTTCATCCCATGCATTCATGAACTGTTCATTAAATTGATTTTGGTGGTAGTAAACGCTCTTTAACCAATTAGGGAAAGGCTTAACTCGACATCAACATGGCGATGACTCACCAGCAAGTCACAAAGTTGCATAAGGTGCAGATTGCATACTGTTTTAGCTACATGGCGTCTTAATCAGAAAATTTGGCATTCTGGCATTCTTGCTTATCAACTGACCTATTTGGTGAATACTTGTCGTCACAAATTAGAGTGTAGACGACTTTACGCTTGACCAAACTTTACTGAAATGAGCCGGCGGTTTACCTTATTTTTAATACTAATATGTTTTTCGATGGTTCCTTTCATATCCTGCGAGGCTCTGGAAGAGACCCAGGAGGTAATACTTGCTCAACTTGGATCACTTGTGACCTTTTTCTCATACTTCACCGTTGCCAGTGTGAGAAAATCTACGAACATGCGGATCGCTGCGCATTTGTACGAGAAAACTGTGCCGATTTACAATCTAGTCTTTTAAATTATTTGGATTTCTATTACTGTGGCTTTAAACCAGCGTTCGGCTTTGCTGCGTTTTTCCTCTTGGTAAGACTTGTGCGACACTTCAACAAGAACCAGAGCAACTGAACACATTTTTAGGCAACTTGGTTACTGTTTTTGTTCGCTTTTGTTGGGACTGCTGCCTCCGATTATTTCTGTGTGTATACTGTTGTTATCGCATCGGAAGCATGTCACTCATCTTCCCTGTATGACAGGCCCGAATCTAAGCTCTATAGCCACCACCTTGAACCTGTCTGAGAACCTGGTAATTATGATTTCATGCTAGATTTTCCCCCAGCTGTATGCTGAAATCCCTTTCCATTCGAGGCGGGAGTCACCTTTCTAGCTTTTGGTAACGGAGCGCCTGATGTATTCACCACGTTTAGCGCATTGAAGGCGAATAGCAGTGGTCTGGCTTTTGGCGAACTCATTGGAGCAGCAGCTTTTATATCGTCGGTGGTGGTCGGTAGTATGGCAATTGTGAAGCCGTTCCGAGTCTCTTCGTCCGCATTTCTACGCGATATCCTTTTCTTCACCGGAGCAATCATCGCTATATTGGCGTGTTTGTGGGATGGAAAAGTCACCCTGTTCGAAAGTGTAGGGCTGATCATCTACTACGCTGTGTATGTCTCAGTGGTTGTGTGGAAGAATTGGGTAGAGGTACGGGGAGAACAGCACAAGACATTGGTTCAGCAAGCGCGTGCCGAATATGCTCAGTGGGACGATGAGCCATTCTTTTTACTAGAGAATAACAATGAAGGTATTTGAAGCACAGCACTGCAAAGTAGACGCAAATCCTAACCATTACCAACAGGCCCTGTTGGCAGATCCTCAGGAAGCCATGAAGAGGAACCACTCCTAGCTGACGAGCAAGATGAAGATCACAACATTCCATTCCTTGGACAGTCAGCTCCACCCATAAGACGGCGCAAATCGTTATTAAGCGCCATTGAAGTAAGTTCAACCAGTCTGAGTTTGGCTTTAATGCGATGAAACTAACTTTGTTACTAGTTTCGTGATGTCGTACAAAACCTTCATCCCTATAATAGCTCATCTAGCTTCTCGCTGACGCGTACCAACTCTGTCTTCTCGCGAAGATCAACCTCAAACCCCCAGACACGCTCGCACAGCGGGGAGGAAGCTCCGGTGGTGCCTAGCCACGGGCTCTCCATCATCATTACTTCCGATACCGATGGGGCCGACACAACCACCGTCACCAATTCACCACTTCCTCTTTCGCCGTTACCTAGCCCCAACTCAGGAGAGACTAGAGTGCGAAGAGTGTCATTCGGAGACCCGGACCTTTATCAACCCTCGGATGTGCAGGCGTTGATAGTTTCCCCAACCGAATCTTCTACGTCCACTCCTCTACTATCTCCTACCATAACATACACCAACTCCAAGGTGGTCCAGTCAGCCAAGAATGTTACCCGCGTTTTGTTCCCTGGCATCCAACAATGGAAACAGAAATCAGGATTTGGACAGGCTGCCGGTCTGATCACACTGCCGATCCAGTTTTTGCTGAAATGCACCGTGCCGGTTGCCGAGGAGGTTTACCAGACAGAGGTTGATGTCTCGCCAGTCACTGAGGACGGTGAGACAATTAACGAGAGCGTTTACTTGGAAGAGATCAAAACCAATACATGGGTCAAGTGGTTGACCGTGCTTCAGTTCTTCACGGTCCTACGTTTATTTTCGTGGTGTTCTTCAGTAAGATTTCCATCCACAATTGAACTTGCACCGATGCTAATCAAGCGGCAGATGACACACCAGCTTTTAGATTCGCGTGGATCCCTCCTATTGTCGGGTCTGTATTCGCCGGATGCTGCTTTCTACTAACCAAATCCTACGAGATTCCCACCCACTATCACCTGGTGTCCTATGTGGGATTTCTCTCGGCGCTAGCGTGGATTTACTTGATTGCCAACGAAGTGGTTGGCCTCCTCCAGGTAACATAAGACGTAGCGTCCATAATTCCGAGCCTCGCTGACTTATCCTCATTTAGGCCCTTGGACTTATCCTTGGTTTAAGCGAGAGCATTATCGGGTTGACGATCTTCGCCATGGTAATAACAACTGTCGATCCACTTACCCCACCATACTCACTGCCCACTAACACGCACGACACAGGGAAACAGTCTGGGAGATTTTGTAGCAAACGTCACGATGGCCAAGATGGGCTTTCCGATGATGGCGGTTAGTGCCTGTTACGGCGGTCCAATGTTGAGTAAGTTGTGATTTGGGGATGATTTTCTCGCGAAACGACAACTGATCAATTGCCAGATATTCTGATTGGAATCGGGGCCTCTGCCACCTACATCATTGCAAGCACCGGCGAAGACTACCCCATCAACCCATCCATCACCGTGTTTGTCTGCGGATGCGGTCTACTGGCGACGCTACTGACAGCGCTGCTGTATCTGCCTCGCAATGGCTACCACTTCACACGACAGTATGGATATTGTCTGGTGGCCATCTATCTGACATGCATGTGCATCAACGTTGCCTTGGAAATTGCCGGCTAGTAATATTTATATTATCATTATCCTTATAGATCTCCACCAAAATTGTGAATAAAGCTCGCATTTGTTATGAACAGCCTTTATTTATCACGCTCACGAATGCGATAAAAGGAATAAAGAAGCAGCTTATTTGTTCAAGATGATACCATCGTACTTCTGCTTGAACCACTTCATGGTCTCCTCCTTGGTAACACGGTGGGAGAAGCCGACCTTGGATTGGCATCTCTTTCTGCGAGCAACACGGAAACCAGGACGACCCAAGACAACGAAGAAGTCCATACCGTAGATACCGATGGAAGGATCGTACTTGATACCCAAATCGATATGTTCTTGGATACCGAAACCGAAGTTACCGGTGGCGGAGAAGTTGGACTTCTTCAATTCGTATTCCTTGACCTTCAAACCACGCTCCAAGATCTCCTCGGCCTTGGGGCCACGGACGGTGCAGTGGACGGCGATCTTTTCGTTACGACGGATGCTGAAGGAACGGACGGTGTAACGAGCCTTGGAGTAGACGGGAGTTTGTCCGGTCAATTGTTCCAAAACCTTGGCGGCTCTGGTAAGTCTATCACCAGATTCACCGACACAAATGTTGAGGACAAGTTTCTCGATACGCAATTCGCGCATGGGGTTAGTGGAAGGGGTAGCTTCGGCAGCCTAAGAAAGCCAAGTTAGATGGATGCATCCGATGGGCCAGTGGATTTGGATGGCCACCGTGCTGCTAACGAAAACCACTCACCATTTTCAAACTAGTTGCCACGTCTGCGTGTTGGGAAAGAAGGAGTCTTTCCCGAGGCCAACAAAAGATTTATTCGTGTGCGGGGCCACCGGCTGGTCCCGAGTAACCGATGTTTGGGTTGGTCAGGATCCGAATTTTTTTTCATGCTGGATGGGCGGGTGAGTGGGTTAGTGGGTTAGTGGTAGTGGGCGAGTGGGTGCTCAATCTGGGATCATCGTGAACGTTGCTGACGGGGAACTGAGATTTATTATGAACAAAATCTGAAATGAATGGACAGTGTTATCTACGCAATTGGTTTAAACAATGTTGTCTACGCAGTTGGTTTGAATCAATCAGGTGTGTGATTACAGTTGGCTTAAATCAATCATGTTGGTTACTACAATATCAACACACAGCTAATCAATCAATCGTGTGGGTGACTACAACAGCACACAGCTAATCAATCAATCATGTGGGTGACTACAATCAAGTTTGGTGCGTTTACAGCAGGACACAGCTTCGCACCGATTTTTTGGCTCCGAGGCTGATGGCGGCTCGCGCAGCGGTCTCGAAGACCTCGTTGACCCCCGACCCGATCTTGGCCGAGCATTCCATGTATTGACGTGCCTGGATTTGGCGGGCCATTGTCTCTCCCTGCGGTTCCAGAATTGCCAATTGAATAGGGGGACGACGAAGATGCGTTTAAGCGGGCGAACTTACCTCTTGGTACGTCACCGGGGCCATACCTCGTCTAGCGAGACTGTTGATGGTGGCCGTGTCTTGACGAAGGTCTTGCTTACAGCCCACCAAGAAGAACGGGACGTTTTTCAAGAAGTGCTCGATCTCCGGGTGCCACTACAACCAAACCGGCCGTTAATCTCTTGCCCAGTCGGCAGCAAAGTACGCAAGTGAACCTACCCTTTCGGCGATATTACTCAAGGAAATGGGGTTATCGATGCCAAACGCCAGGAGCACCACGTGGGTCTCGGGGTAAGAGAGTGGGCGCAGGCGATCGTACTCCTCCTGACCAGCAGTATCCCAAAGCGATAGGTCGATCACCTTTCGGTTGACTTGCACGCGAGCCACGTAATTCTCGAAAACGGTGGGGGCGTAGGTCTACAGTAACGAAACAAGAGGGAGTCAGACAATGTGCTGATGGACGGGCTCCGGGCTACGTACAGCTGGGAATTCATTCTTGGCATAGACCATGAGAAGACAGGTTTTACCACAGGCGCCGTCGCCAACGATGACTAGTTTTCTCCGAAGATAGGCCATTTCCGAAGCTCTAATGAATGGACCAAGGTATCAAGGTAACGAGGACGGTTTTAAAAGCTATGTATACGAGAAGGTTCAAAAAACTATTAGACAAAGGGGAAAGTGTATGAAACACCTTCGAACAAGGTTCTGGTGGTTGAGAGGGATGCACCACTGGGGCCGGCACTTCACAACCTAAAAGCCCTCGAATTCCGGTTAGTTGATATGCATGTAAACAAATGAGAAATGCTGACCTCGATTGTTTTGGTGATTCCTGGGATTTCATTGGCTGGCCTCGGGCACTGAGGGGTTGGCTGTATATTGCACCACTTCAGCAGCCATCATATTAGGCCCAGGTGTTGCCTGACGCATCATTGTAGCACCACTCGTCCTCACCAAATCCGTTACTTAAATATCCACATTCTTGGTTTTCGAGGCTATAGAAAGCCAATCTACTACCAGGCAAAGGATATAGAAAGCCAATCTACTACCAGGGAAGATTCCATCGTTTGTGCAACATCCTCAGGTGGGGCGTTCTAATCGGCTCAACCCAGTCCCTCTAGATGGACGCTGCATCACTCAAATAGCTGGCAGAGATTGTGGGTTTATTTGATATAGGAATGATACATATAAGACATATTTCATCTATTGAATTAGTGACAAATTCGATCGAGGTGGGTGTACGCCATTGTAAAAATAAAGCCATCATATGACTATTGACCACGGCCTGGAGGTGGGCCAGGTGGTCTAACACCGGGTGGTGGTCCAGGTCTGAAGCCTGGTGGTGGTGCTTGGCCAGGAACAAATCTAAAGTGGGTTAAGCGTTAACTTGGCAAATCGGCTGTTGGGGAAGACGGGATTGTAGCTTACCCTGGTGGTGGTGCTCCACGTCCGGGGAAACCGGGGGGTGCTCCAGGCATACCAGCAGGTGGTCTCATGCCAGGAGGAACTGGTCTGTAACCGGGTGGTGGTCCACCAGGCATACCGGCAGGTGGCATACCGGGTCTGAAGCCCATTGGAGGACCAGGGGGCATACCAGGTCTGGGTGGCATGCCAGGTGGAGCTCCGGGCATTGGTGGGCGACCATATGATACAGGAGCAGCAGAAGCAGCGGGAGCATTGGGTCCACGAGGCATCATCATTGATGGGGCTGGGCCTCCAACGCCGCGAACGGGTCCACCAAGACCTACAAAGAAGCAACTTTAATGGCTGTGGTCGAGAGGCTAGATACACTGAATATACATACCCATGGGCACCATACCAGGAGGCGCAACCGGAAGACCTCTACCGGCAGGTCTACCAATGCCTGGGCCAGCAGCAAGCTTTACAAGAAACATTAGCGTTAGACGGATGTCAACAACACACGAGAAAAGTATAGTACACTGGTGCTAACCTGAGATAGTCTAATCTTTTGATCATCGACGGAAGGTGGTGGTGGACCTTCAACGCTCAAGCTCACAACAATCTCGCCTCTGATAATAACAAGACCTAGAGTTCTCTTCTCCTCCATATCGGGTTGCCCTTGGGGAACCTTGGTGCCACTCTTGATCTTGATTTTACGAAACTCTTCGCAATCGGCTAAAACCAAGTTCATATGTTTGTCGAAAGCAAGCATCTGACCTATCAAGACTCGAGAGTCGGACAAGGTGATCCGGAGTCTATAGTTGATGAGATTCAACATCTTTGAGCCTTTTGAGACCGACTAGAGGAGGAAAGCGGGTGATTAGTGGCTGCATACGTGTTTGGCGACCATCCCTCTCCGGAGCAAATCATCGTCCATAACAAAGCTATCACGCGTCAAATAGGATTGTCTGTACGAGATTTCCGTCGAGTGGTTTCGACCCACAAAAAAGTGTAGCATAGAGGGACGTACCATCTTGAATGCAATTCCTCTGAAGATCGAAGCTCTGACTAGACGTAACTTCGAAGAGAAACAACTCAACAAAAAACCTTGAAAAAAAGACCCCAATTAGATGTATCGACGTAGTGTACGCAACTATTTCGTGAACAAAAATTGCTCCCCCACGTGACCCCGCGAGATAAACCGCTGATTTTTTTTCGACATATATTGTGCAAACATTTCCTCAATTTGCCCATCAACGAGAAGGGCCATCAAATCCGATGATTTCCCCAAACCTCGGTGTTTTTTCAGCACCGAGGAGCCATGGAGGTCACTAAAATTTTTGCCATTTGGTGGGTGCTCGCAGAAATACTGGAGTGAATCTATCTTCGGCAGATACTTAGTTGTTTTCTTGTATCGTTCGGCTTGGTGGAAAATGTTTCGTGCACGTTCTTTGGGCCAACTCTGCGGCAAGGTTGCTAGACCACTCCAACGTCAACAGAAGAGTCTTCTTCATGAGCTGACTCCTCTTCCTTACTCTGCCGAGCAAGGTCTCAAGCCATTGTTCTCCTCCAGAGCTTTGGGTGTTGTGTACGCCAAGAACCAACAAAAGCTTATTGACCGTCTTAACACTCTTGTTGCTGGTATGTACGCGGGAAAGCCAGAGGAGAATGCACCCGTAGTGTGTCGACAACATTGCTCACAAACTTTCCCTTAGGTACCGAGCACGAGGACCAGAACGTATTCGAAACCATGCTTATGACCTACAAGCAGCCCTCCAAGGCCGCCATTTACAACTATGCCTCTCAAGCTTGGAACACCGATTTCTTCCTTCAAACTCTGGTAAATGCAGACATACGCCACTAAGCAAGCCCAAGCCTTTTGCTAACAGTATTTTCTAGACTGCCGAGCCCAGGCCCATCAAAGCGGATCTTAAGGCAAAGATTGCTCGTCATTTCAGCAGTTTTGAGAACTTCCAGGAGCAGTTCACCAAAGCTGCCTCCTCTATCTTCGGCAGCGGCTGGACTTGGTATTGAGTTCCCTACGTACGATCCCCTAATAGCCTCATGATTAACCCCAGCGTGTCTAGGTTGGTTGAGGATGAACGTGGCGTTCTGCGTATTGTAAACACTCTCAACTCTGGCAATCCAATCACCACTGGACGTCTTCAGCAATTCGACGCCAACACCAGCAGTGTCGAAGAAACCACCGACCCCTCGAGTGACAAGGTATCAACCCAAAAGCCCACTGGCGCCTACGCCCCCATCCTCGCACTCAACATGTGGGAGCATGCGTACGTCGTTGACTTCGGGGTTGACGGGAAGGAGCAATACATTCAAGCATTCTGGCAATCCGTGGATTGGGACAAGGTTCATGGTCGAGTGATTCGATCCCCTGTGCGTGCTTAACTCGGGGAAATTTATACAGCATAGAACTACCCAAACCAAACCAAATCAACTCAATGTCATTTGTCACATACATTCTTTTCCACATCATCTCTTGCGTGCGTAATAAAGGCCCTCATGGTTGTTGACCTATGCTTTTGATCGCTAGCCTCAACCCTTCTCATCCCAACCGCATTTCGCCCGTCGTGAGCAACCACCACCCATGGTGTAAGTTACGTCAGGGGTGATAATGTTACGTGTAACTTACACCCGAACCAATCAGTGCCCATCACCAGATGGCTATTTTATGGTTTGGTTTGGACAATCGCATCTTTTACCCCTCCGAACGAGTTAGAAACAATGCCACGCCCAAAATATCAGATCTGGAAATATTACGAGGAGGTAACGGAAGGGCAGAAGCCCAGGGCGAAATGCTCCTACTGTCAACGGGTATTCGCCCCCAATCCTCAGCGTATGGAGAGGCATCTAGCGGTAGGGATTCCTGAGTTCCGTGGCGAAGGAAAATCACTCAACGCGAGTTATATAACGTGAATTAATCTTTGATCTACGATAGATATGCTCTGGCCAAGTGCCTATCGATGTACGCGAAGAGGTGTCTCGCACGAGTAATGCGCGAGGCCCACAGCCCGGAAATTCCGCCTTCGGGGTTTCCCCCTCGATGGCTTTTCCAAACTCCATCGCTGGTGGACAATCGTTTCAGTCGGCAGACAATTCGCTACTAGAATCCCCCTCTTTGGTTCAGCCAACACATTTCCAACTCTCAGCCGAGGAAGCGGCCGATTCCGACAGCGAGGATAACCTTTCCGCACCGAACGTGCCGCAACCACAACCACAACCGCAGCCACAGACCGACTCGTCACTCAGGGGGATGAGTGCATCTAGAAACAACTTGACCCCACATATACAATCAGCCCCCTCAAGCAACAGCGGCAGCTTTTTCACTCCTCGAACCTCCATGACACGCGAGATAGACGAGTCGCTGATCAAAGCGTTGGTGAGCGAAGACGTGCCCTGGTCGTTTCTGGAAAACCCTTACTTCCAGCGGTTTTGTGAACTACTGTGCCCAGAGTACGAGGTCCCGTCCAAGACACAGCTAGCTAGCGGTGTGGTGAATATGATGCACTCCTCGCAGAGGAATGGGAAACGCCAACGGGGCCATTTCAGTTGAGGTGGCAAATATGCGACCCTTATTTGACCTTGCTAGAGACCCTGATTTCCCGGGGAATCGTGCGACTTGGTACAGATATATGTCACAGTAAGGGATTTTTATCTTTTGGTTTGAGACGAGATTGAGGAGCAGCCTCGCCAATGTATCAGTGTAAATAAAGAGGACAAAGAAGATCGGGATACGTGTGTGGTGTCAAATGGAGGCGCTTGAATAGATTACATAGGCTACAAAACGGATGGGATCAAGATTTCTCTAATTGCGACAGACAACCGAGCCAGAAGAATGGGATCACCAGGGACAACAGGCTGTAATACGCGAGCTTGTTGCTGCTCTGGAGTTCGTTCTCGGTTTCGGTGGAAAATCCTACGATGTGTTTCGTCAGGTACTGCTCAATCCCGGTTCGGAGAAACCCGTCCATCCCGTAGACCAGAACAAAGGCCCCAGTGAAGGCGGTGGAGAAGGCGACGTAGGTTGTCTCCATCTGAGAGGTGGTCAGGATCCCCGTCATCACAAAGCTGAAAATCAGGGCCAGACGAGAGCTGGCTGGAACCAGGTTAGTGTATCTGGCTGCACACAACAGATAGAGCCCGAAGAAGAACCCTCCCAATGCCCCTATACATCCGAAGCTTAGGCGTTCGGAAAGATGGAGGAATTGCCCACCAAACAAGCCCACGATGAGGGCAAGAGAATTGTAGTTGGTTGACTGCGTGGAGGTTTTCGGTGCTCCCAGCACTTGAAAGCATGCGATCCGAGTCACGGCGCCTAAACATAGCAAGGAAAAGGAGGGTTAGAGGGCTAGTTGGTCAGGATGACGGAGTGTTTCTTGTTGTTACCGAGAACTGTAAACCCGGAAAAGAAGCAAACCGTGGAAAAGGCGAGGTGTCCGTAGAAGCAAAAGAAGCCCCCCATGACTAGAAGCATGAACGATCTTCCCAGCGCTCTCCATCTGCTTTCCTCGACAACCTCCACCTTGGTCTCCTCGACGGGTTCAGTCGGGGATTTCGCCGCCCGGGCGTGGCGTTGTTGTTGTGAGCGACGTGCCATCACTAAAGCAGCGAGAAAAAAACAAGGCCTGCCGCCCGAATCACATTTTGGCTATATGTGAAGGTGAACTTTAAGCCACAAATGGATGGTTAAACCTACTGCTAACCAGGAATTTGCTCTAAGCGATCGGATGATTGGGGGGTTTAAGGGAAATCCAAGTGAACAATGATTAGATTGGCATCTTGATTGCAAGAGATAGAAAGTGGTTGGAGCGGATCGATCTAAATTACTACGGGGCCCCTGATTGGGCAGCCATGGCGTGATTCAAAGGAGCGATTTCGAGCTTTTTCATTAGGGTTAGGGATATGGTTAGGAATATGGTTGTATAATGGGAGAGAGCAAATGCGCAGATTCAGTGCGTGATTTCCAATGCATTTATTGTCTTCGGCGATGGTTGACTTCACCCCACACATATTGAATTAACTGTCAATAAATAAGCAGTCCCAAGTGGCGCCTTCAATTGGCAAATGGTGCTAATAGTTTAAGCGGGACTACCAATCTAGGAAGTGGGTCAGATTGCGTTATTTCGAGCGGTGCTTATACAATATCACACCATCACTGAGCTTGAGTCATGGAGCACTACTGATCGAAGTGGTACTGGCCATGGAATATATAATCCTGAGGAGGGAGTGGTTCTTCAGCACTGACATTCATTTCTCTTGACCTCCATTCCCTTGCAAAGTGTACAGCCACTCGTCTACCATCCTAATTGTATACTAAAATGACTGTCATTGCCCCCAATCACCCTGCTTCTTTCCCAGTTGGATGGCACTTAACCGATAAAGAGGTCTTGGTGTTAGGTTCAGATAGTGGTGCAGTGAAAAAAGCCAATCTTGCTTTAGAATCCGGCGCCAATGTCACCCTGATTTCATCCAATGGCCTGGACAGCTCGTTGGAGGGCAGGGTTCAACACATCCAGCGCCAATTCCAGCAGGAGGATTTAGATAAGGCTGCTTTGGTCCTGGCCTCTGCCAGCGAGAAGATCGCTGCCCTGAAGATCTTCAATCGCTGCCGCGACAAGCGTATCCCGGTGCACATCGCCAAATTCCCTCAGTACTCTGATTTCGAGCTTTTGATCAAAGATGAGGAGGTCGAGGAAATCATCGAGCGTGAGGCCCAAGAGGAGCTGGTCGAGGAGGAATCCTTGTTTTCTTTGGCACCTACCGCACACGATTTCCCACTTGCCTCGGGTGTCCTTGACGCCAATGCGGCTGTCTCTTACGTTGCTTACGCCTTGAGTGATATCGCTTTCGTATACCCCGTTGTTCCTTCCGGACATCTGGGTGAGCAAGCCGAGGCATGGAGCAGGGAGGGTAGACACAATGCGTTTGGCAAGACTGTCAAGACGTTGCGTATGGACACCAGGTCTGGAGCCGGTACTGCCGTCCTTGGGGCATCCTCGAACGGCGCTAACGTATCTATCCTGACCGGCTCTCGCGCCATTCTCCACATGATCCCTAACATGTATACCTTGGCCGATTCCAAGGTCCCAGTGGTCTTCCACGTCTCCACCCAAGGCTTCGATGAGAATCTATACGCCTATGGAGACAATTTCGACGTTATGACTGCTCGTCAAACCGGATTCGCCTTGTTGTCTTCCAGTAGCGCTCAAGAGGCCTACGACTTCGCAGTGATCGCTCATGTTGCATCTGCTATCACTCAAACCCCAGTGCTGCACTTCTTTGATGGTGTTCGCATTGCACGCGAGCAAACCAAGATTGACATTGCCCAGCCTGCTGAATTGGTGTCTTTCTACGAAGGGCTTGTCAACAATGATGCCTCCTTCAACTCAGTTGCTGAGGCAATCGCTGAGGTGATGAGCAAATTCGGTACACTCTTTGGCCGCAAATACCAACCAGTCGAGTATTTCGGTGCTGAGGATGCCACCGACGTTATCGTCCATGTCGGATCCGCCAGCTCCATCATCGAAAAGACAGTCGAGACCCTGAACCAAGAGTCGAAGAAGTACGGTTTCCTCTCCGTGCGCCTCTATCGCCCCTGGTGTGTCGAGCAAATCCTAGCCTTGTTGCCAAAGAGCGCAAAGAACGTCATTGTTCTGGAGCAAACCGCGAATGCCACCACTCCCTTGCTTCAAGATTTCTCAGCCACCCTTCAACAGAGCAAGGAGCTTCGTGACCAAAAGCCCAGATTGATCAGTGGCAAGTTCGGTGGTGTAACCAACTTCACCCCAGCCACTGTCCAAACCATTTACGAGCAAGCAAGTCTGGTGAACGCCATCGATTTCAACGATGCTGCTTTTAGCGATGCTTCCGAGTTGAGCATCCAAGGCGGTGTCAAACAAGCCATCTTCTGGGATACTTTGTCAAGCGGTACGCTCAAGGCTGCTTCCTCGTTAAACAGAGTATTCGAGCACTCTCAAGTCCACACTACCTACGATTCTTACTCAAACGGAGGAGTCGCCTTCACTGAACTCCGTCACTCCGCAGAGGCCGCTCAATTCCTCTCTTACCCCATTCAACAGGCGGATTACATCGGTATCCACGATGACTCCATTCTTGACAAATACAACTTCTTGTCTGCCGCCAAGAGTGCCACCCAGGTGGTGATCAATACCCCGTTGAGAGGCGAGGAGCTGGAGAACAAGCTTCCTGGCTCCTTTAAAAAAGAAGCGCTCAAGGTCCGACCGGAATTATACGTCCTCGATGCTTCGAAGGTTCTCAGCGAGTTGGGACTGGACAAGGATTTGACAGTGGTTGTTCTCCAAGCCGCCTACCTCCAACTCCAGGGACACGCCCAGATCGCCGAGGCTTTGTCTCAGCAGTACCTCAACAAGCAAGGAGTAGAGGGTCTCTTCAGGGATATTGTTGATAAGGTTGAGCAAGAGCTGACTTCCGTAGAATTACCAGCCACTTGGGCTGAGGTGGAGGTAGAAGAAGAGGCTGATCTGCCCAACAAGGTCAACGTCGGCCTGGCTACCGAAGCCTCCGTCGAGTCAGAATCCGGCTTCACCGAGGTTAAGAACTGGCACACCTCCGCATGGCAATTGATGTTCCAGGAGGCGTACGAAACCCGTAAGGACAACCATGAGGAGAAGACCTTCATCATTACGATCACCGAGAACAGGAGATTGACTCCCCTCAGCTATGACCGTAACGTGTTCCACCTCGAGATGGACACCACTGGCACCGGCCTCAAATACGAGATCGGCGATGCTCTCGGTGTCCACGGACACAACGATACCGCCGAGACCTTGGAGTTCTTGCAATTCTACGGACTAAACCCCGACGACATCGTATCGGTGAAGAAGGAGATCGACTCCGAGCAAAGCGAGAGCCGCACCATGCTCCAGCTGTTCACCCAGCATCTCGACATCTTCGGGCGCCCCTCGAAGCGCTTCTACGAGACCCTGGCCACCTTTGCCAAGGATCCCAAGGAGAAGGAGAGGTTGGAGTTCTTGATCTCTTCCGAGGGATCCGCCGAGTTCAAACAAAGAGTGAGCGACACCGTCACCTACGCAGATATCTTGAGGGAATTCACCTCCGCCCATCCTGAGATCGACGATCTGGTGCAGATGGTCCCACCCATCAAGCCTCGTCACTACTCCATCGCCTCATCCATGAAGGCTCATCCCAACAGCGTCCACCTGTTGGTTGTACTGGTCGACTGGACGACCACCTCGGGAGCTGCCAGAGTCGGTCAATGCACACGCTTCCTTTCGCAAAGCAAGGTCGGCGACAAGCTCACCGTGTCGATCAAGCCCTCTGTCATGAAGCTTCCCCCCAGAGACGAGCAACCAGTGATCATGGCTGGTCTTGGTACTGGTATGGCTCCCTTCCGTGCCTTCATCCAAGAGAGAGCCTACTACAAGGCCCAAGGTAGAAAGGTCGGCCCCATGGCTCTTTACTTCGGATCCCGCTTCCGTGGCTCCGAGTACCTCTACGGGGAAGAGCTGGAGGCGTACCACGCCGAAGGCCTACTCACCCACCTCCAACTTGCCTTCTCCCGTGACCAGAAGCAGAAGATCTACATCCAACACAAGATGCAGGAGGATTCCCAGCTTCTGCACAAGTACATGCTCGAGGAGGACGGCCACTTCTACCTCTGCGGACCCACATGGCCCGCTGGGGATGTCAAGGACGCCATGGTGTCCAGCTTCGTAGAGAACGCAGGGATCACCGAGGCTCAGGCCAACAACAAGATTAGCGAACTCAAGGAGTTGGAGAAGTACATCCTAGAAGTCTATTAATCCCCACTATTTCATCTGTATCTTTAGCTCATCGTAATGCATCCCTCATTAGCTTATTCTCTTGTATATGGACACTAGCTCGCTTTTTCCTTTTTAATAAATATACCATTTATTAACTTACCAACTTCACTACGGTTCCTCCAATTATCAACTTGCACTCCAGTTATACCGATTGTTCACATTCTCCTTTTGCTGGACACCGGCAGTTTTACCCTAACCCTCCCGCCGATAGACACACTCATCAACTTGGTTAGTCTTTTGGCGCCGGCCCATGTATGACCATATATGGTCAGCAGTGAAATTTTTGTTCGATTTTGTGGATTTGTAAATATTTAATTTGAACGGAATCGCCTTTCTCATACGAACGAGGGAACGCACTCTTTTGTTCATTAGAATGCTCCGTTTACTGAGGACAACCCCAAGGATCGCTTCACGCAGCTTTCTCAACGCCAGCTTGAAGCGCAGCGCACTTCCTTCTGGGAGAATTTCCGTACCCACTCTACCCAGACCTTCGGTGCTTGGCGCGCGACAGGCCTCCACCGTCGCCGAGGATTTCGACAAGAGTAGCATTACCGCTACCAGCGACGAGCTGTCCCATCCTGAGGAGTATGGTGATATCAAGCTCGAGGTTGGAGACTTGGTCGAGCTGAGAAGGTGAGCTTTCTATCTGGTTGGCGCGAGTGGCTCGGTTTCACTGACTTTCTTGCCTTGATCACACATGCAGATTCGAGAAGAGTTTTCTAGGAGTTGTGACCAGTTTATCCAGCGGTATGGGCGCTAACGAGGCCATACTATTTAACGGGTACCGCAAAATGTTTCGCACCAACGACGTGACTTTCCGGATATCCCGACAGGACTTTTTCGCCTGCTCCGCCGAGGAGTTGGGTATCTCGCTACCCCTGGACACCCCCATAGAGGAGATAACCGATGACCTGACCCGGGCCATCGTAACCTTCCAGAGAAAGGCCATCAGAGTGCAGTGGCAGAAGCTCATGCCGTTGCAGAAGCTTTATCAGAACAAGAGAATCCTGCAGAAGGAATCGAGCTTGATGATCCGCGAAATCGCCACCGAGTTGTACCAGAGGAAGCCCACTCCGTTGGATATCTACGCGGTGTACCTGTTTCTGGTCAAAGACGGGATCCGTTTCGTAGCCGACAAGACCGTGCTACGCTTCTCGGAGGAGATCTTTCTACGCCCCGAGTCGGACGTCAAGGTGATCCAGAACGTCATCAATCGCGTGCGCCAGCAGGACCCAACTGTGGCTGCTTTCGTTGAGAAGTGCAAGAAGGTGATCGAGATCAAGGCGACAACGAAGGATGCCAAGAGCCTCCGGAATGCTCTGCGTGATGTCACCTTCAACCCGGACGATCTTTTGTTCATTCGTTTCTTGAGAAACTATGTCACTTCATACAACCGTCTGTGCACAAACCCTTACACTGTGGTTGTTCCTTCTCTCCTAAAGCCCTTGAAGGTGTACGGCGACATCGAAGTGGACACCGTCGTTCGTTTCCTCCAGGATATCGGCGTTTGGTCTCCCTGGGAGAATACCAACCTTTTTGAGACACCAGTGCCCTTGTGGGGGATTGGTACCTCCAAAGAGGCCGACCAGACGGAAATGGAGAGCAAGCTGTATGCGGAGCAAATCTCCGAGATACCCATTACCGACCTGTTGCATGGAGGAGAGAAGCAGGCCATCCTGAAGAAGCAGAAGAACTGGCAAGGCTCCTCCGCTGCCATCAGAGCAGAGCCCGAGATGAGCTCTGACACCTTCTACACCCGAGACTTGTGTGAGCACATTAGACACGATTTCGGGGACTTGCCCGTGTATACAATCGACGACCCCACCGCCTTCGAAATCGATGACGGTATCTCCATGGAGAAACGTGGGGACCAAACATGGTTCCATGTACACGTCGCTGATCCCACTTGCATCATTCCACCAAACCACCGACTCTCCCAGATTGCCCAGGACAGAGTCCAGAGTGTGTATCTGCCTGAGCGCCAGTTCCCGCTTCTCCCTACTGTGATCGGTAAGGAGGTGTTCAGTCTGGAGAAAGGTGCCAGCGAGCATGGGAACCCCACGCTCACCTTCAGCTTCAGAATCGCTGAGGATGGAAGCCTTCAGGACCCAATGATCCGACCCGGACTAGTGCACAACGTGCGCTCCATGCTCTACGAGGATGTGGACCATGTCATCGCGCCCGTGTTCAAACCTGTTGGCGAATGGGAAGGCCAAGGCGAAGAGAAAAACTATATTCACCCGAACGGCTCCAAGCCTCTAGTCCACAAGTCACGTGAAAACACCGTTCCAGAGGCCGCCCACGATATCCTAAAAGAGATGCAAGAGCACTCGTTGAGACACTTCCGACAGCGGGTCAAGAAAGGCGCTTTCTCCACCAACATCCCTCGAGCCAACCTGTTCGTGAACCCGTTCCCACTGCCCATGGCATCGGAGATACCGGCCCAGCCAAGGGTGTTCCCGAAACTCCCCCAAATCGAGTTGAGCGTGGACAACAGCTCGTACTCTGCCTCTCATCAGATGGTTGCCGAGTTTATGATTATGGCCGGGAAGGTGGCGGCATTGTATATGCAAGAGAGGAGCATCCCCACCTTGTATCGCTCCCAAGACGCGCCAGATGCCACCAAAGCACCGATGGATCTGATCGACCAGGTTCTGGCCAAGGTCGATCCCAACAGTGGGATGCTCTCTTTTGTTGAGCAGAGCAAGATCAGAGAATACTTGCCCTCAGCCAACATCTCACTTGAGCCAGGCCTGCACTGGTCCATGGGTATCGCCAACGGGTACACCAAGGTGACCTCCCCCTTGAGAAGATACGTGGACCTGATCAGCCACTGGCAGCTCAAGGCACACTTCCTGAATCGCAAGTTCCCTTTCGAAAAGGAAACGCTCGAGAGGTTGCCCATGAAGCTGCGAAGAATGGAGAAGGATATGCGGATGCTTGAACAGCGCACCAACAGGTTCTGGTCACTCGAGTTCCTACAGAGAATGAGGACTGAGCATCCCGATCGAGTCTACCAAGCAGTGGTCACCTCCGCCGTCGATGACGAGCATATTGGTGCCACTCTTACGGACTTTGGAGTGCAAGGTAGATTGGAATGTGATGGCCCTCTACCAGTCGGAACCATCCTGAACGTCTCCATCGCCAACTTGAACACGTACGAGCTACTGTTCGAGTTGAAGCCAGTATAATCCTTCTCCTCACCACCACAGCCTCGAGAGAGCCATGCCACTCCCCAGGTGGTCGACAAATTGCTTTGTAAATACCACGGAACCATCAGTACCCCTAACCTCACCAGAAAATAAATCCACCCCCATGACCGAAGCGCGTACTCTACAAAATGGATTTATTCAACGGGCTTTGGCTATATTCAACATTATGTATGGGATTAAATTGTATATCGGTTGGGTAAGAGAAAAGCCGGTTTTCCTGGGCCTCAGTCTTCCTCGTCCGACTCCCCTTCCGAGTCGTCGCTAGAGTCGGTCGCTACCGTGTGGTTGGGGTTGTGGAATAGTAGGTCGTCGTCGTCCGAGGAGGAGTCCTCTTTCTCGCTGCAAGGGGAATCAAGGGAGGGGGATTAGTACGGTGGGGTGGTCAGAGTATGCACAACCACTTGGAACCTACCAAGAAAACTCCGCGGGGAACAGCCCCTTGGTCTGCAAATCTTTGACGTGGTTGGGGAACAGCACGTATACGATATCGGCGAAGATCTTCGTGTCGTTGTTCTTGATGGGCTCCACGATGACATAGTGTCCCCTCTTGACGTAGACCAGGTTTCGATACCTGGAGGGGAGGGACACCAACACCACCTGACCATCGGTCAGCTCCACCTCGTGTAAATTCTTCCCTCTCGGGCCCACCACCCTGGCGAATATCTGGTTTTCCGTCGGCTCCGGGCAGGAGGAGAAGAAATCTTGGGTCACCTTCTTGCGGCTCATGTTTTCACGGTGAGGTAGAGGTGCTCTTGCTGGAATATACCCACCGAAAACCCGCCCCGCCCGAGAGGTTTTTTTCTTTTTCTAAGGGAATCCGCTTCCCCCCCCGGATCAGCGTGGATCGGGATCGGGGGAATCCCATGATTTATTTTTCGGCCGTAGATGGATCTTCATCTTCCACTCCCCAGCCTGTATCCTGGATCTTAGTCAACTTTCTGGTTGTTGGTTAAGTCGGAAATGAAATCGACTGATTGAGGGTGGGATCCGTATAGCACAATGTTCCACCTGCTCATACGCCAGGTTCCTTTTTGATATTTAATGATGGGGTTCATCTGATAATTAGGCGAGCTTATCAGATGAAACCAATGGCTGTTTTGTGAGGGAAGAAATCATGGGAATTATCTGATCAGCGATCACGTTACCTACCATCCAGCCAAGTATAAAGGAGGGGACGAAGTAGGAGGGAAGGCCAAGATGATGCGTCTCCTGTCACTTGGAATCTACTTTCTTGCCCTAATCAGCAGCCTGGCCGCCGGAGAGAAAACCGAGGAGGAGGCGGCGGTGCTGGCTCGCCAGATGGTACATTCTTACGGGATGGGCACCCTGATCACCACCTACCCAGACGGACAGCCCTTCGGATCAGTGGACTACTTCGCGGACGATTGCCCCAGCAACGGGGATCCCGTGTTGTACCTCTCCTCAATGCAAGTCACCGTGAGGAACTTCCACCAGAGTCCACGGGCTGCGCTGGCCATTCAAACCCAGCTGAACTCCACCAGCCAGTCCCCCATGCCCCACGCGCGCTTCACCTTGATGGGTGAGATACGACCCATCCCTGCGGAGGAGCTCAACCGTAGATCCCAAGAACTCCGCGAATGCTTCTACAACAAACACCCCGAGGCCAGAAGGTGGCCGCGCGGACACGACTTCCGGTTCTACCGACTCCACGTGGATCGTATCTACTGGATCGGTGGGTTCGGCGGGTTCCACTACATCGGCCCCATCAGCCCGGAGGTCTACCACCGCACCGACCCCTCCGTCGCTCAGGGATCCTTCCTGAACCACGTACGCGACCAGATCCGATTCGGGTTGAGATCCCGGTTCGAATAGATGTCTCCCCCCCATGTCCCAAGGAGATTCAATAAACTCGCCGCCATTAAATTAACCCATGTTGTGCTTCGAATCCTCCCCCGGTCGTCCCCCTCCCCCGAACCCAATCACACCAACCGCATCCCATTTCACCACCACCTCCTAGCACAGGGCGATCCAAACATGTGTAGGCGCTCGGGTTGTCATTGGCCACGAGATCCGCCCCACCGGATTGGCCAGGTGGAGGGCTTGGAAATAGAGTTCGTTCGAAGACGGACGGAAATTTGGTTCGTGCATCGAGGGCAAATACTTTATTCATGATTGAGTGGGATCAGGATTAATGCATGGGTACGCTTGTATTAATGGGATGTAAGGTGAGGGATGGGGTGAGGGTTTAGAAGAAAGCGAACAGGGCGACGGCCGCTCCACCGAGAAGGGCCATGGCTCCTTGCTTCAGTTCGTTGGCGCCGGAGGTGGGCTTGGGGGTTTGGGTGGCAGCGCTGGAGGGATTCAAGGCCTCACTGGAGGATCCGGTTGGCTTTTGGGTTGGGCTGGAGGCACCAGTGGTACCTGCAGGTTGAGAGGAAGCGGATGCGGAGGGGGAGACAGATGGGGCAGCGCTGGAGGCGGATGAAGAAGCACCGGTGGGGGTGACGGAAGCATCGACACTGGAAGTGGGGGCGGCATCCTTGTTAGCTTGGTACCAAGCGCAGGCGCTGGTGTGGTATGTCATGAAAGCATCTTGCTCCTCCTTAGCGCACTTGGTCATGCACATACCAGCAACCGCCATGAACTTGCCGTAGTTGGGCCCCTTCTCACACAACAAACCCAAAGAGGCCACGAAGTTGGGACTCTTGGGGTCGGCGGAGAAGCCCTCGATGAGGCCAGCGGAGCCTTGCTGGTTGCAGGAGCTGATGCATTCACTGGGGCTGGGAACGTTGAACTCCGAAGTTTGTGCGGAGACCGCGGCGACGGCAAGGAACAAAGCGGAAGTGAAACGCATGTTGATGCTGGGGATGTAGACGGTGTGGATGGCGAAGGATACCAGTGGTGTGAGGATCAGATAGTCGGACCTCCCCGGCTATTTATACCCTCCGGTCGACCAGGGACTAGACCAAGTCGGATTTTCGCTCGAGAATCAGATAAACCATGACCAACGCGGGACACTGGCTCGTCGGTGTAACCCGACTGATTATCTCCTCCCCCCAACCAGCCCACCCTATCGCATTTGGCATTTTTCTTCGATGTGGCGACTCCCTTCCCAAGTGGACTTCGGATCCGGCCGAATTCTCACGCACACCCAACGGATCAGTCACCCATCGGTGGTACAAAACGGATGGGGGGGGAGAGAGAGTGTGTGTGAGGGGCGTGGAGAGATCTGATAGTTTCGTGTGTATATGGACGCGGTGTTGGAAGGTTTCGGGGATTTTGGGTGAAAAATTTTCTTAGCCGTACCACGAATCCAAATGCCGTTTAGGTTCATCTGATAACTGGTGATGCATGATCATCAATCATCTTGGCCACCTGTGGGCCATATAAAAGGGTTGGACAGTAACTCGGGTCAGGTCCAATGCTTGCCAGTATCTGGCCGATCGATCCTCGCGATAGTGTTGTTTCCTTAATGTCGTGACAGGGGCTAAGTGTTGGTGGGTGGTGATCTAAATGCCCAACCAAGGACCGGGCAAAGTCCTGACCTGAGCTTAATGGAAAGGGGACATTCCTGTCAATTCACCACCAGTCAAAATCCTTGTGGTATCCTATGGGAAATCTCATCCAATCTATGTCGTTGCCAGATGTTGGGGGGTGGTCAGAATGAAGCCAAATCATGAAAACAACATCTGCTATGATGGTAGTGTTTAGACTCGCAATATACACATTCACTGCTGTATATAAATTGGTCTATTTCCTTCATGACTGTAGTTATACTTGGATGTTGGTAACTACATTGCTTTGTGTCATATTATACATAGAGTATTGGTTATCCCTGCATTACATTCTATGCATGAAATCACTGAAGTCTGCATGCTAGGTGCTTTGGCTACACTTGAAGCCAGATGTCCTCAAAACCTGGGCCATGTATTCTTACTATAGTTTCAATGGCTCAGTATAGCATGATATACTACAAGTTCATCAGATACTATCTACTACTGTGCTTAGATTAACAATTGATAAAACTCACATAGACCCTACTGCTATCACCTTTGTACCTCCACCCATATACTTGTTGTAATAATTTGTAATTCCACTTGCTATAGTCTTTGCCTTGAAGACATTTCATCAGTATCTATGGGTTACCCTTTTACCTTGTACACTTACCACCAAGACCTTGTCTATATCCAGGTTCAAAATACTCTGACTCTAATGCTCAACAACTGGCTTGATACCCTACTTGATTATGAACATAAAGTTGCTCATTGCCCAGGAATTCCCAAGATTCTGCCTGACCACCTTGAAAGACATTTTCCAATTTCACCTTGGGAGGGACATGTGATTACTGACATAATCAGTGAACACACTACAACTTCAAAATAATCCTCTATTGGACTCAGTAACTTGGAAAGTTCCCCCTGCAGATGAAAGGACAACATTGATGCAGTGGAGTCATTTACTTGGCCACTTTGGAGCTGACACCCTTATGAAGAAGCTACACTCTGATAGATATCACTGGCCAAATATCAAAGCTAACTGCCTACAGTTGATCAAGTCTTGCAGAGAATGTCAGCTTTACAATATCAGCTGCCATGGATTTCACTCTATGAGTCCTATCCATGTAGGCCTTCCTATGGATCATATTGCCATTGATCTAGCTGGACCTTTCACCACTAGTGATGATGGCAATCACTACCTCTTTGTGATTATGGATGTCTGCTCATGCCTTGTTATCCTCAAAGCTATCCCATACAAGTATGATGCCACTATTGCACAAGCAATCTTCAACGCACTTCTGCCTCTTTGGGTTCCCCAAGATCCTTCAATCAGGTAATGGAACATAACTTGTGAGTTTTGTGATCAAATCCCATTGCCAGAATAGTGACATTGATCACCATCTAATTACTCCATATCATCCCAATGCCATGGACTTGCTGAAAGACATGTTCTAACCTGAGTGAGCATTATCAGGAAACTGATAAAAGGTATCACAAAGGATTGGGTCAAGTACATTCTTACTATACAGTGTGCTATTAACACCAAGATTGCTGCTCTACATGGATCAATGCAATTTTCTTGGATGTTTGAGTGAAGATTCAACAAGTTTACATACTACCAGAATACAGAGTTAGCCAATTTGAAGACAGACATGCTAAGGAACCAACCTGTGTGCCTTACCAATATAGTCTACCCTGCTATCATTGCCAGTAGTAAAGCCTCCCAGCAAAAGATGACTTCAATATATGCCTCAAGCCACAGGAACAGCAGCTTAGCAGCAAAACATTTATACCCTCCGCAAGGTAGTTCTCCATTGCTGTCAGCTGGGAATGAAGGCTTCAAGTACTTCTGTTGCCATAGATGGTGGGTTGAAACCTTGTAGGGCAATAGTTCTTGTAATATCAGAGAAGCTTAACAAGGGATCTCCTTGAGTTGATCAGGGTAGATGGTCCACAGTACTTGGTATAGGTCTCCTCCAATGTGTCAAAAGGAAATCCAGTGGTAGTGATGGGATTGATGAGAAAAGACCATTCAGATGAGTAAGTCATATTAAAATTGATGAGATTGGGTAGAGATGATATGAATTGAATTGGCATGATCAGCATGATTAATCTGATTTTCCATGCATTATGATTAAATCTCCATCAATTGCCATGTATCCCATGATTATGTTGCAAAAATCATCTTCAAACAATGACTTGGTGACTTTCATGAAGATTCACCCACAAGTTTATAATCAAATTGGAAATATGCAATTGCTGTGATCTGATCCATGCCAATGCAATCCAAGCTGCATTATGCATGAAATATGGAGAATTCAACAGTCACATTAGTTTTCTTATAATTTCATATATGACCAGGTTGATGCCAACATACTACTATATAAGTATCTAAATATGTCACTATGGTCCCTGTACCAAGTCTCAGCTCATCTATGGTACAACCCAGACAAAAGCCATCCCACTGCTCACAAGTGCAGTCTGGACCAGAAAAGTCAATGTTGGATCCATTTGAGTTCTTGCCAAATGCTTTCAGTATGAACCAAGTGTCTATGATGAGCCTTCATACATATGTTTGGGCACTACTCATTAATCTAGCAGAACTGGATACCTCAGAGAGTTGACTGAAATGGAAGAAATGGAGTAGAAAGCTGTGGCATAAGTTCTATATCAAGATGCCAGCAGATGTATGTCAGAAGATACATAATAATAGTATTGAAATCAAGAATGTGCTGAGAGTGAGGGGATTGGATGAGGAAGCTGCACACAAACAATTCTGCACTGAATTTGCACGGTACTGGCTGAATGCATCCATTTGTGCCTCAACTTTGGCAACCAAAGAGATTTTGAATATGTTTTTGCCTCAAATTGCTAATGACTATGTAATATATTAGTACCCTAAGTGGCTTCCAAGAGCAAAATACATAGGACTCATCAATGCAGTAGTTCCAGAGTATCAGGCAGAGTGTTAGTGAGTACCTTGAGGAATCCAAAGGTGAGCATCAAGAGGAAGAATACAGACCACAAGTAACCGCATCTGCATTGTGCCAGCACACCACACTGGATTCCTTACCATCCCCTGCAATGTTAGGCCACTGGTGCACCTCAGTCCAATCTATGCCACCACCTTCACAAGAATATATTGGAAATATTTATGCCTGATTGATACTAAGTGCAGTACTTTATAACTTTGCAATATTTGTTGGACTGCATAAGCTTCTTTAGTGATGGTATTACCAGAATATATCTGTAATGTGAGCAATATTTTCCCCCAATGGTGGTGGATTCCTGACAAGTTGGACAACTTGCAATGGTGGCATTTTCTGATGTGAATGCCATGCAACTGTAGACACATGCTGGTATCAGGATGGTCTATGGGTTCTATGTTGCCAGCTGTGTAGCAGTTGTCCATGTGTACCATGTATATGTTTAGTTGCATTTTGGAATGATTTTGCCAATAAGTAGTGGTAAGTCATATAAGCCCCCATTCCTAATATTTGTGAAAATATGCCACTTCTCTTGCCACAACATCTTATCATTCACCAATATATGGATTACTGGGCATACCAGGCTCCATAAAGTATCCTTGGCATTTTTTCTATAGGTGATGTCTTTGTGCATATTGGGACCCTGGTGGGCTTGTGCAGGGTATCTTGTTAGGGGAGATAGGCCAACAGTCCATTAGTAGGCCTTCTTCTTTGGAGCAATCACTCTGCATGTCATATTCAGAAGGCCAAGGTGAGCCTAAAGGCATCACAAACTCACCTGACACAGTTTGCCCAAGGTAACAAGTACAGCTAGGTGCCATTATAGAAGTACCAAGTTGCCAGCAAGATATTGTTGGACAATAGTGACTGATGAATAGTAGATATGACTTGAGTGGGAAAATACTGTCCATAATTCTTATAATTCTTCCTATCCTGTCAGTGTGCTTCATGGCTGAGAGACTTGTTACAATAGCTACATGGTCTTTTTTTGCTTCTCTTACAGTGTGGGATCAAAGTAGTCTTCTCTCTGGGGCAAACAGTCTAATACTCAGCAATGTAACAATATTATATCACTTTTTGTCTATACTCATTTGAATTTAAGACAGCCCTGTATTTTAGACATTGCACCTACATGAATGTAAGATTCAATGATGACCTACCATAGTAAGCAATATAGATAAAATTATGGCACCACATACACATGTATATAAAATACTTTGTCCTCTTTGGTTTGACTCACTTCTGTTGTAAAGATTTGCAATTCCACCTAAATAGTCACCTAACTTGGTCACTTGAATCATTACCTTCAGATTGTAGAGTATACTGACCAAAATCCTTGTTGGCATTTACTTAGAATATTTTCACCAAAATACCAGGTACCCAGAACATGAAAATTCTCAAAGTTGTCCAAACAGCCCCAAACCTTGCACACAAGATCTTGGGACCTTCCTTAACCTATTCTAAATGTTTGTAATGCCAAGACCAGGTAAAAGTATAAATACTACTTTCACATTCAATAAATCATTAAGTGAAAAACCATATGATCTACTTATTCTCCAAATCACTTCCAATATCTCCAAGACTCTTACAGCAGGTTATGAGCCCCAAGCTGTCACTCTATGCAATGTCTACTACTACTATTACTGGAACTTTTCCCTCTGCTGAAAAGTTGGATGGATCTAACTACCAAGTGTGGAAGGTGAAGATAAAGATGCTGCTGCAAGAAAGAGGCCTTTGGGATATTGTCATGGGAGAAGAATGCCCTCCTAAAAACATGGGAGAGGAAGCCTTAAGGTACCAGAAGAAAGAACAAAGTGCCTTTAACTGTATTTGCCATAAGGTCAAGGAAAAATTTCCAATTCAATGCTCAGCAGCAATAACAAAAAGAATGCCTGGAAGGCATTAGAAGATATTTACCACTCATGTTCAGCTGCCAAGAAAATGTATCTGAGATGAGCATTCTTTGCTACAAAGATACTGCCAGGAGAAGAAATGAAAAATCTAACTGACAGAATTACCCTGCAGGTGCATGAGATGGGATCTGGGGGTGTACCAACTACCAATGAGGATGTGATAGTAACCATTCTGAATAGTCTGACAGAAAAGTTCTGTTGTAAAAAATTTATAATTCCACCAAAATAATCACCCAGCTTAGTCTCTTAGATCATTACCTTTGAATCCTAGAGAATACTGACCAAATTGCTTGTTGGGATTTACTTGGAACATTTTCACCAAAATACCAGGTACCTTGAACATGAAAATTTTCAAAGTTGTCCAAACAGCTCCAAACTTTGCACACATGTTTTTTGGACCTTCCTTAGCCTATTCTATGTGTTTGTAATGCCAAGACCATGTAAAAGTATAAATACTACTTTTACATTCAATAAATAATTAAGGGAAAACCACATGATCTACTTGTTCTCCCAAGCACTTCCAATATCTCCAAGACTCTTACAGCAGTTTCAGGGCCTTGTATCAGCCCTAGAGTCAAGAACTGAAGATTTGACCTTAAATTGCATATTGGAAGGCTCCTAGATGAAGAAATAAGAAAATCCAGCACCAATAAGAAGGTAGAAGAAAATGCTTTAATAAGCAATCATAACCAACAATGGAGACACCAAAGACCTTTCAAAGGCAATAGCAATTAGTTTTGCAACTACTGCAAAAGGAAAGGACACATATCAGACTAGTGCCTGAAAAAGAGAGATAGCCAGCAGAAAAGCATGAACATGGAAATGCTGCAACAACTGAAGATATACTATTCATATCTGCACTAAAAATGATCCCAAACAAGGATTTTCAGACATGCATCATGTACTCAATACCCATGGCACTCTGAATCTAGCTCCTGTGGCTTGTAACATGCCACAAAATTCAATGCACTATCTTGGTCCACTGGTCCTATCTGGCACTATAAGTGCATTGTATTGATCTTACTCTAGGGCTAATAATTAAATATAGTGCCAGATAGGACCAGTGGACCAAGATAGTGCATTGAATTTTGTGGCATGTTACAAGCCACAGGAGCTAGATTCAGAGTGCCATGGGTATTGAGTACCTGATGCATGTCTGAGAATCCTTGTTTAGCAAATCCAGTTCTATAAGCTCTATATGTAGATGATCCTATTATAGCCACCAATAACCTCAAGTCATTGGAAGAGACCAAGTCCAGCCTATCAACAGAGTTCAAGATGTTTGATCTAGGAGAACTCAGTTACTACTTAGGGATGATCTTCTTCATAGACAGAAGTACCAAGATAATCACCCTAAGCTAATCCAAGTATGTTCAAGATATACTAAAAAGTACCAAGTGGAAGACTGTAAATCAGCAGCTGTTGTATCCAAGAGAAAAGTGTAATAAAACTCTTGAAGGAGTTAACTGAACCTAAGTGACAACTAAGTGCAGATTATCAAAATTGTCAAGAGCAACAGAAGTATTAGCAGAGAGGTTCTGGTTTAATATTGGTTTTGTATATAGCTGAGTTGGGCTATAAAGGTAACAGAGTTGGTTTGCCATGCAGGCTAGGCTTGGTACTCTTGGGAGTGCTAGATATGCTAGGCTTGGGCAGAAACCAGGACAGAATTGTTGAATTCTTAATTTTGCAGAGACACAATCTTAATTTGAGTTAGACACACACTGAACCAAAAGGTTCAGTAAACTTTATTTATACCTTTCAGATTGAGTAGAATAGACTTGTTCTGTTGGATAGTGCCACATTGAGCCATGAGTGCCAAATGATGCCATAGTATGCCAGGGAGGCCAAGTGAGCCTAAACTTGGCTACAGAGTGTGAAATATAGCTCTTCATCTTCATGCAAAGCAGCCCCTGTGTTTCACCCATTGTGTTGGAGAAAATCCATTTTTTGACCTTTTTTTTTAGATCAGTGTTGTGCAGGATGTGTAAGAGGACAGATGGACTGAAGACATACATCTGGTACTCAATACCCATGACACTTTGAATCTAGCTCCTGTAGCTTGTATCATGCCACAAAAATGAATGGCACTATCTTGGTCCACTGGTACTATCTGGCACTATATTTAAATATTAGCCCTAAAGTAAGACATATACAAAACACTTATAGTGCCAGATAGTACTAGTGGACCAAGATAGTGCCATTCATTTTTGTGACATGATACAAGCTACAGGAGCTAGATTCAGAGTGCCATGGGTATTGAATACCAGGTGCATGTCATCTATTCTTCTATGCTCTTACACATCATGCACAACATTTATCCAAAAAAAAAGGTCAAAAAATGGATTTTCTCCAACACAATGGGTGAAACACAGGGACTGTTCTGCATGAAAATGCAGAGCTATGTTTCACACTCTGAGGCCAAGTTTAGGTCTGCTATGCCTCTCTGTCATGCAATGGCACTATTTGGCACTCATGGCTCAATGTGGCCCTATCCAACAGAACAAGTCTAATTAGTAAGTGCCAAGAGACTGGACTAATTGAAATCTGTTGGGGTGTTGATGGGTGCATGAGATAAATGAAGATTAGCATCATTAATCAGCTGATGTCTTGGCAATTGCTGAATGGTTGGATAGATATCAGATGACTAATCACTTGGAAAGGCTTAGCAGATTGGTTGTGGGAGTAAAGACCACATGAAAATTGATCAGGTGCTGCAGCTAAAAGTATATTCTGAGAAGTGATAAAATAAACCATAACTGAGATTAGCTATGTTTAGGTTAGGGAAAATCAGTTAGGGTATTAGGTATTCCAATGGAGTAAAATATGCTAAGTTTTAAATGTTGATGCACAACAGCAGCTACCTCATTGAAGAAAACCTTAACTTGGTTAAAACTCAATCAAATCAGGTGAGCTTGGTGCTATCTGAAAGCACTGACTTTTCTTATCAATCTAGGTTGGCAGTCTGATATATATCATGCTTGGAACACATCCAGATATCTCATATTCAGTGAGAGTTTTCAGCCAGAGTAATCAGAATTATGGATCTGTCCATATTGCAGCAGTGAAGCCAATTTTTTGATACCTAAAAGAAACTACTTACATCTGCTGAAGATACACTTATAAGAAATCAGAACAGAATCTTATGGGATATTCTGATGCTGATTAGGGACAAAGTTTGGATGCCAGAAGATCCACCAGAGGATACATATTTCTTTACTGTAAAGGAGCTATTTCATGGAATTCAAGAAAGCAACCAACCATAGCACTTTCTACCACAGAGGCAGAGTAGACAGCAGCCTGTGAACCTACAAAGGAAGCAATGTGGTAAAGGAAGCTTTTTAAAGATTTAGGCTTAGGTCAAAAATGCCTGTTACTTTATTTCAAGATAATCAAGTGTTATGAATAGACACAAGGCTGGAGAGTAGAGCTGGGCAAGGCAGGACCTGGAAAGGACTTAGGTGTGGATCAACAAGGGAAGATGTGCTTCCAAGGCAAGATGGATTTTCAAGGCAAGGCAGTTTATTCAAGACCTGTGTTTATCAGACTGAGGAATACATAAGGGGGGATAGGACTATATATACTTTTTGGCAATATGGATGCCAAGAGATATTGGCTAATACTGATGGGGTTCTTGGGTGAGGCACAGCAAGTGTGCCAAGATAGAATATACCAAAGAACAGACTGGAATATCACATGGAGATATGTAAGGGGTCAGCTGACCATGTAACTAGGTCATGTGGCATGTAGTTACCATATATGACATAGAACTGCATAAATTCAAATGGGAAGTGTCCATAGAATGTTCCATTGTGCAATGTGACTTGGAGCTTTCAAGAAGTTGCTAGAATGTAGTAGAACTTTCTAGAAGGAACTGAGGTTTCTTCACTGACTTGATTTGGCTAGATAATTGGAGACCAGGGATGTCATTTGATCATGACATCAAGGATATATACATTTAAACAGAAATGCAACTTTTCATGCTAGAACTAAGCATATAGATATTAGACATCATCACATACATGAAGCCATAGAAAATAACTTAGTTGGCTTAGCCTACTGCCCTACAGATGAAATGATTGCAGACATATTTATCAAACCAATAGCTGGAGACAAGGTTCAATATCTTAGGTAAAAATTATGACTCATTCCCATAATTTTTACTTCCTTATTTCTCTACTACACTTATTTTAGTTTTATCCCATTTGTCTTACTTGATAAGTACTATCCCATAAGCTGGCTGACAATCACACCTGCTTACCTTATTGCGTAAGTCATCCCTCACTTTATGTAAGATTACTAGCTGTAAGTTCTTCTGTATTAGGCAAGTACCTGTACCAATACTTGTGACTTGTGATCAACCCGTGTCATCATCCCTACAATTTCTATACCATATATGATATCCCTATGTTACATAGGTTTCAGAGTACTGATTCCTGATTGGTTGGATGTGCTGTGCCTCTTAGAACTTTCCAGCACCTACTTAAAATACTCTTAGCACATTGTGATGTCATTAGGACTTCTATTGATCTCTGTAACCTTCTGGAACACCATGATTAGTAATCACTTAGCCAGTGAAAAAAGTATATAAGGGAGGCAATCCCTCAACAATAAATCATCATCCCTTTTATTAATATACCAACTTGTTGATTACCATGATCACTGCTACCTGCTGCTACCTGAACTTTTAATCCCAGACCACCAGACACTCCCAGGAAACTGTGCTGACAGCCAACTGACCTTGAAGCCACTACTTGTGGGGAATACTCAGAGTAAATATCTTTAATTATAGTTGATTTTTCCCAAGTTTGTTCTTGTACAAGCAAAGATATTTTTCTGTCTTTGTAACTATTGACCACAGCTGCTTTCTTATCAAGTCCCGGCTGGTGGTGTTTACAGTTGTTTTGACTTTGGAAGCTTTACTACATTGTCATCTCAAAGGATGCTGGACCCTGCACATACTTTTGTTAAGATACAACAAAGTTGGGCATTGTAGCTCAACAGTTTTCCCTTGACAAGCTCATGGCTTCATCCACCATCATATTGTATTAGAGACAGAACCCAAGTACTCCTAGCAAGCATTTGCTAGAGGCTATTGTGCTGTAAGAGTCTTGAAGATATTATACTTGTTCCATTGGATAGTGCCACATTGAGCCATGAGTGCCAAATGATGCCATAGTGTGCCAGGGAGGCCAATTGAGCCTAAACTTGGCCATGGAGTGTGCAGCACAGCTCTGCATCTTCATGTAAAGCACCCCCTGTGTTTCACTCATTGTGATGGAGAAAATCAATTTTTTAACCTTTTTTTAGGCAAATGTTGTACAGGATGTGCAGTGCACAAAAGGATTGAAGGTATGGATCTGGTACTCAATACTCATGGCACTCTGAATCTAGCTCTTGTGGCTTGTAATATGTCACAAAAATGCATGGCACTATCTTGGTCCACTAGTAGTATCCAGCACTGTATTTAAATATTAGCGCTAAAGTAAGATCAATACAGAGCACTTACATTGCCGGATAGTAACAGTGGACCAAGATAGTGCCATGCATTTTTGTGACATGTTACAAGCCACAGGAGCTAGATTCAGAGTGCCATGAGTATTGAGTACCAGATCCATACCTTCAATCCTTTGTGCTCTTACACATCCTGCACAATATTGATCCACAAAAAAAAGGCAAAAAATTGGATTTTCTCCTACATCAGAAGTAAAACACAGGGGCTGCTTTGCATGAATATGCATATCTATGTTTCACACTCTGTGGCCAAGTATAGGAACACTTGGCCTCTCTGGCATACTATGGCATCATTTGGCACTCATGGCTCAATGTGGCACTATACAATGGAACAAGTCTATTGGAAGTGATTGGGAGAACAAGTAGATTATGTGGTTTTCACTTAATAATTTATTGCATGTAAAAGTATTATTTATACTTTTACATGTTTTGGCATAAAAAGCAAGCAGATTTGATTAAAGAAGGTCCCAAGAAGATGTGTGCAAAGTTTGGAGCTGTCTAGACTACTTGAAGAGTTTTCATGTTCTGGGTACCTGGCATTTTGGTGAAAATATTCCAAGTAAATCCCAACAGGGAATTTGGTCAGTATTCTCTAGGATTTGAAGGTAATGATCCAAGTGGCTAAGTTGGGTGAGTATTCAGGTGGAATACCATATTTATTCACCATATTGCGCCCAGTGAGCTCCCCACACACAAAACACTTGGGAAGTATTGGATGTATCTCTCCCTTGGACCTATTTGTCACCACATATTTGGCACCCAACGTAGAAGGTTCATACATGCTCCCTAGGACCTAACAGATTTATCAGAAGATTTGAGATATTATCCACTTACTGAAAAGAGACTACCAATATCATCACAATTACAACACCAACCTACCTACCCAAAATGAACTCTATGCCATTACCACTCTCACATGGAGCCCCACAGCTTGATGGAAAGAATGTGGAAAGCTCCATATTCAAATGGGAGAGGCTCTGCAAGATGTGCAGCCTATCTGAACAAGAAATGGCTGAAGAATTCTCCTACTACTGCACCAATGATATTACCCCTAGGCTTCTCAGACAAGGAGACATTCTCACTGACTGGGCCTTAATGAAGACCTACCTACAAACCAAGTATGGTAGACCCCAGATATATTACGGAATTGAAGACCTTAGACACTCTGGAAGGACTTGAATTTCCAAGCTACCACCTGAAGAGCTCATTTAATAATATGAAGACATGGCCAAGCCAACCTAGAGTCCCAGAATATAACTGAGGTTACCATGACACTTTACCTTGCATAAAGGCTTCCTCAGGACTTGGCAATGAAAGTTGACTTACATGCAGCCAGGAATGACAAGTCTAGCATTCCATGCTTTGCAGAGATAAAATGTGCTCAGCTAGAGGCAAAGCCAACTTCCACCTTTATGAGACTTTTGAAATCTAATTTGCCAGACCAGTCAGCCAAGGAGCCAAGGAGTGCTGCTGCTGACAATCAGACCTACACTACCAACAGAATTCACCAACTTGCTGAGCAGCTACAAAAGTTAGCCCTCAAGATTAATAGCTCAGCTGAAGTTGCTACTGAGAGCCAAAGACCTTTGCCTAGACACTGCATCTGGTGTGACTCTACTCAGCATGCCAGAAGAGATTGCTCAGAGCTTAGTCAGCTACCTAGAGATGGAGCTGTACAGTTTGATGCTGATGGAATGCTTGCTGACAGGGAAAGAAGAAGGATGCCCATCAATTTACAAAGAGGAGGGATGAGAGCTCTTTTCCAGAAATCTGACTCAGCAACCAGAAAAAGTACGCTGTGGTGGTGTGTAAGTCCAAGGGAGAGATACGTCCAACACTTCTCAAGTGTTTTGTGTGTGGGGTGTTCACTGGGTGCAATAACCTCTGGCAAAAGCTTGCTAGGAATACTTGGGTTCTGTCTCTAATCTAATGTGATGGGAATAAAGCCCCAAGCTTGTCAAGGGAAAACTATTGAGCTACAATCCCCAAGTTAGTTGGCATCTTAACAAAAGTATGTGCAGGGTCCAGCATCCTTTGAGATGACAACGTAGTAAAGCTTCCAAAGTCAAAACAACTGTAAACTCCACCAGCAGGGACTTGATAAGAATGCAGCTGTGGTCAATAGTTACAAAGACAGAAAAGTATCTTTGCCTGTACAAGAACAAACTTGGGAAAGAATCAAATATAATTAAAGATATTTACTCTGAGTATTCATTACAAGTAGTGCCTCCCAGGTCAATTGGCTGTCAGCACAGTTTCCTGGGAGTGTCCTGTGGTCTGGGATTAGAAGTTCAGGTAGCAGCAGGTAGCAGTGATCATAGTAATCAACAAGTTAGTATACTGACAAAAGGGATGAGGATTTATTGTTGAGGGATAGCCACCCTTATGTACTTTTCTCACTGACTAAGTGATTACTAATCATGGTGTTCCAGAAGGTTCCAGATATCATTAGAAATCTTAATGACATTGGGATGACCTATGAATGTTCTAAGTAGGTGCCAGAAGGTTCTAAGAGGCACAGCACATCCAACCAATCAGGAATCAGTACTCTGAAACCTATGCAACATAGGGATACCATATATGGTATGGAGATGGTAGGGATGGTGACACAAACCAGTCATGCGTCATGGGTACTGGCGCGGGTACTTGCCTAATATAGAAGCATTTACTGCTAGTAATCTTCCATAAAGTGGGTGATAACTTATGCAATAGGTAAGCAAGTGTGATAGTCAACTGGCTTATGGGATAGTATTGATCAGGTAAGACAAATGGGATAAAACTAAAATAAGGGTAGTAGAGATATAGGGAAGTAGAAAATATGGGAATGAGCACATCTGTCAGTGGGTGTCACTGTCACCCCACTACAACAATTGATACCCCTACTGGGACTTATACCATGAATCCAAGCAGCCCTGACAACAAAAAATACAAAGTTGATGCCTTTGCTACAAAATGACAACTTCCTCAAGAACCTGCCAAACCCATCCTTAGAAGACCACAAATTGAAGAGCCAGAAGTTATCATTGACAAAAGGCCTGGTATACTGCCCAATCAAGATTCATTGCCTCCATTCCTGATGACCTCAACGATAGCAAGCTACTCAAGCCCTCAACTGAGTACTGAGAAGCTGCTGAAGCAGAACCTCACTTTGTTGGTTGGAGAAATCATGAGTGAATCCCCATCTGTTAGGAAGACTTTTGATGAGCAGCTTAGAACAAGACAGCAATCCATTGAACATATGGATATCCATATGATTCAGACAAGCCATGAAGACCTCCAAAAGGATGACAACACTACTGAATATAAGACCTTTTACTCAGTTGCAACTGCTGTGGTGAAAGGATATATATATGATGACCCTGTTGACTGCCATATTGACAGTGGTTCAGAGATTTGTGCTACGCTGCTGTGATGGTGAAGGGGTACTCCTGGGAGAAGCTACACAACTCAAGGTGTGTGAGGTTTCCAATGGGTGCAATCACCCCTGGGTCTAAGTTGCTGGTGTCTTTGTCAATATGTCACTGTGGTAAAAGCATCTGCTTCTCTAGCTCCCTAGATACCCCAGGTGTCTCCAAAGGCCTCTGTGTGTCTTGTGCACTACCCTGAAAAGCTCCTTGATGGCAGGTCTTAGATCAAACTATTGTGTGCAGATGCAGTCAAACCCCCATGTTAGGTGCCAAATATCTGAGGGTGTAGAGGTACTCCTGGGAGAAGCAACACAACTCAAGGTGAGGAGGTGTCTGATGGGTACAATAACCTCTGTGTCTAAACTGCTGGTGTCTTTCTATATATGTCACTATAGTAAAAGCTCCTGCTTCTCTAGCTTCCTATATGCTCTAAGTGTCTTATGCACTACCCTGAAAAGCTACTTGATGGCAAGTCTGAGGTGTAACTGTTAAAGGTATGTACAGTGATCAACTGCTAATCAATAAGGGGAAAGAGTTACTGATAGAAGGGATGATTTATTGATGAGGGATTGACTTCCCTTAAATACTTCTCTTGATTGCCAAGTGATCACTAATGACAAGGTTCAAGAAAATTCCAGGCATCTGTGGAACTCTTGATGCCATCACTATGAGCTAAAAATACTCCAAGAAAGTCCTAGAATGTTCTAAAAGGCACAGCGCTGTGGTGGTGTATAAGTCCAAAGGGCAAAATACAGCCAACACTTCTCAAGTGTGAATGTGTGTGGGGTGTTCACTGGGTGCGATAACCTCTGGCAAAAGCTTGCTAGGAATACTGGGTCTTTTATCTAATCTAAGTGATGGGGGATAAAGCCTCAAGCTTGTCAAGGGAAAACTATTGAACTACAATCCCCAACTTAGTTGGTGTCTTAACAAAAGTTTATAATGGCTTTGACGTCCTTTGAGATGACAATGTACTAAAGCTTCCAAAGTCAAAACAACTGTAAACTCCACCAACAGGGACTTGATAAGAATGCAGCTTTGACCAATAGTTACAAAGACTGAAAAGTATCTTTGCCTGTACAAGAACAAACTTGGGAAAACAAACAAATATAATAAAATATACCTACTCTGAGTATTCCTCACAAGTAGTGCCTCCAAGGTCAGTTGGCTGTCAGCGCGGTTTCCTGGGAGTGTCATCAGATCTGAGTCAGAAAATAGTGGTAATAGGTAGCGGTGATCTCACTAATCAATAAGTCGGAATATTGGAAGAGGGATGATTTATTTTAAGGGATAGCCTCCCTTATATACTTTTTTGCTGCTCAATTTCTTGCTAGAAAATACTTTCCGGAAGTTTCCAGAAGGTAGTAGACAACCAATCATGTCTTTGTGTACTAAAAATAGCGCAAATTCTTGGCAGATTGTTCCATGAGACATAGTAGTACCTAGCCAATCAGGTAGTGGTAACATGAAACCTCTGTGTCATGTGGTTGCCTCTTATGGTAGTGAGATGGGGGATTATGAAACCAAGATGGTCACGTGACATGGGCACTGTTGGGGTACTTGCCTTATAAGGTAACTATCTTATCTTGGCATCTTGGCAAGGAATAAGAATAGCTTGTGCAATGGGTTAATAGGGACAAATAGTTTGTCAGGTTGCATAGTAATAATCACATAGACAAAAATAGGAAATATTGCAAATTTGGGATGATAATAATATAGGCGGGGTAATCCTTTTTAGGGAAGTGAATGCATAAGAATGAGCACATCTGCCTGTGGGTGTCACTGTGACCCCACTACAGCGCATCCAACGAATCAGGGATCAGTAGTCTGAAACCTGCGCAATATAGGGATACCATATATGGTATTGAAATGGCAAGGATGGTAATACAGACTTAGCTCATGTGTCACAGGTACTGACATGGGTACTTGTCTAATGTAGATACATATATTGATCACAAAGCAGAATAACATCTGGGATAACTAATACTAATAACTAATCAGGGTAAACATCATATGGGGATTATACTAATAGTAAGGGCAAAAAAAGAATGGGAAAATACTGATAAGATAAAATATGTACAAGTGCATCATAATAGCTATACAAATAAACTTGTCTGTGGGAGGTGTGTTTATCCTACCACACTGCAGGACTTCTGGAAGACACTTGGAAGCAAGGAGCTATTGCCTGTCAATAGAGATATTGGATGGAAAATGACTGATGCAAACTCAGGATTTAGTCCACTCTATGGTGTAGTGCGCTAGTTCCCTATTGAGGTACAAAGAATCAAGGTCTGGCTTCCTCACTTTGTCTGCCAGAAGGGATTTTGACCTTCTGCTAGGCAGACCATGGGAGACCAGCACTAAGGCTAAAACTACCAATTATTCCAATGGGTCAGTGTGGTACACTTTAAAAGGATCAAACCCAGGGCTACAGTCAATGTTCTGTGGTGCAACACCCTACAATAAGAGGACATATACTGCTTGCCAGAAGATGCATCTTGTTTTAGAAGAAGATAGGGAGCCTGACAATATACACCCCAACATTTGGAGCTGCTCATTGGGTATACAGGAGCAGATAGCCATAGTTCAAACAACATTTAAGGCAGTTGAACAGAAGATTGGACCATCACTTACACCTTTGACTGATGGGTCTTATCCAGCTGATTACATCAGACCACCAGAAGAAACACCAGAAGATATACAACTTACACCTGAGAGACTTAGGCAACCTATCATTGTTGATGGAAACTTAACACCAGAGGAGATCTTATTATTTGAAGATACCCTGAAAAGCATGATAAGGTTTTCTCATATAATGGCAAGGAGATGAGGCTCTCAAAAACATTGGTTGAAAAGCCTATCAAGATTTATACAGTGCCACTCACACCTTGGTCATAAAAGCCTTGCCTACTGCCCAGAGGACTCCAAGCTGATGTGCATGATCTACTTAAGAAGAAGGTTGAAGCAGGTATCCTAGAGCCTTGCCATAGATGCCATGCTAACAGATGGTTTGTGACCAAAAAGAAGAATGGAAAGCTCCAATTCATACAAGACATGCAACCTGCATATATTGTCACTATCAGAGATGTTGCAATACCTCCATCTATTGCTGACTTTGCAGACAGCTTTAGTGGTCACTCCATCTACTCAACATATGCTCTCTACTAAGCATATAACCAGATCCCCCTAGATGAGACATCAAGAGATATGTATGCACTCCAGACACCAACTGGACAATTTAAGATGACAAGACTCAGTCAAGGGGCTACAAACTCTGTGGCTCAGTTCCAGAGATACATGGTGAATGTGCTGTACCAGTTTTTACCTGAGAAACTTGCTGTCTTTGTTGATGACATAGGCATCAAAGGAACAAAATACCGGGACACCCCTGAGGTTATGCCTGGAGTAAGAAAGTTTGTCTATGACCATACTTCAGACAACAATGCCATATTAGGAGCCATTCAAGAAGCCAGACTCACCATCAGTGGTGAGAAAAGCAGCTTTGGTGCATCAGAGATATTCATTGTTGGACAAAAAAGCAACACTTTTGGTTGTTCACCTGGAGACTCCAAGACACAAAAAATATGCAACTAGCTTACCCCCACAAATCAGGACACAAGCTTCTGGGTTCTTAAGAATCCAGATACCAAGATTTTCTGAGATAGCAGAACCAATTTATTGACTACAGAGAAAGAATACTCCATTCATCTGGGGAGAACAAGAAGAAGCCATGCAATTACTAAAAGCAGCCTTAGTATCTACACTGATTCTAAGACCTCTTGATTATCAGAACACTGAATGCCCACCTATTTTGACAGTTGATGAAAGCCCTATAGGAGCTGGAGCACTACTTGACCTAGATGATTAAGATGGCAACTGCTATGCCTGCAGACATGATAGTGGCTTATTCTCTCCTAGAGAACAAAGGTACTCACATATTAGGTGAGAGCTACTAGGAGTTGTGAAGATGCTGAGGAAGCTGAAGTCACAATTCTACATGACACATTTATCCTGGAGACAGATGCCAAGCCACTTTTAGGAGTGATCAACAAGCCTGACCTACCTGATGATGCCACAAGCCAATGTATGGCATGGCTGAAGATGTTTGATTTTGAGGTCAGGCATATCCCTGCAAGACAAATGTTGTAGCTGATGCACTCTCCAGGAAGGGAAAACAATTACTTTTAGACTTGGAATCTCACTTTGATGATATGATTGATCCAGAGAACCAACATATTGCCATCAAAGACCAAGAGAGAACTACCTGTAGCCTGATCAAAGAATATCTAAGGACACTTAAGAAACCTTGTTGGATGGAAATTCACAAGCTTAGAGAACTCAGAAAGAAGACACACCACTACTATCTCAAAGATGATCTTCTCTTTAAACAAGTGAAGCCTGGACTTATGCCAAGAAGAGTAGTCACTACCCCACAAGAGCAACTGAACGTCATGACAAGTATCAACCAAGGAGAACCAGGAGGACATAGAGGTCAAGAAGCCACCTACAATACCACAGCTCAGAGGTACTACTGGGAAAACATGCACTATGATATCCAACACAGTAGCAGTGAAAGACTTGGTGTTGATTTAGGTAAAGGAAATGAGAAAAAGATCTACTCAAGCCTGAGAAAGGAAAGCATCACAAAAAGGTTGCAGTTCTCATCAAATAATGCCACCAACCCAGAACAGGCTGAATCCCATCATAGGCAAGAAGAATTACCAACTAGAGAGCAGCTGCTTTATCAAGAGTAGTAGGTGCAGCTTGTGGAGCCACAGTCCAGTGAGATAGATGAATATGCAGTGCAAAGCAATATGTCTACTACCGCCTCAATGTCATCCATGGTAGACAGAGCAGTGATCCCACTGACAGACAGAGCAACAGTTTCAATAACTCAAAGGACTATTGCAATGCCTACAGTGGAATTTTGAAACACTAATAGGCACACCAAGAGGTTGCATACTACTTCAAGAGCAGTGCTCAGAAAAACACACTCAAGTATAGCAAGAATTTTTTGCAAAGACTGGCAGATGAGGTGCTAAACCTTTCAGTGCTGGCTGAAGACCAGGACTTATGGGAACCAGTGAATGAACAGAGGCATTAAGCTGCAGGGTTCCTGCCACAGTCATGGAAAAAGGCATTTAAGCAGATGTATTTATTGAATGATGAATTTTGATGAAGGCACTTGTTGAGTGTGGGGTTGGGCTTATTTTTAGTATTTGGTATAGAGACCTGTATATGTCAGCACAATTAGCAATTGAGGTACAAGTGAGGTTTCAATGGAAATAAATCAATTTATATGCATCAAAGTTTAGAGAATAGGTTAAGCCGGGATGTAAGGAGTGTGAAACAGAGGCAGTAGCCAATCAATGTGCACAAACATAAAAGGTGATTGAGTGTCCAGGAACAGAAAGTGAATGAAATGGCAGAGGACCAACCAAAAGCCACATATAAGTTGTTGTAGTCAAAAATATTGCAAAGTTTTTTGTGAGATATGGGGAGCAATTGTTCTTTTATGATCTTTGCATGGGGTCCTGACAGGATCAGTACCTCTTAGTCACAGGACTTTAATTTTGTGATGGTCTGTTGATGGGATAATCACAATTATTGCTCTTAGGGGGAGATACCAAAGTTACAGTGTATATGTTGGAGCAACAGCTTTTCACTGGGATCAATGTATTTGCTCTTCAATAATAAGCCTATACTAATGATCAAGTTATATATGAGCATTGCATGCTCAATGAGCACTCATGATACAAGAAAAACTTGACAGAATTTGCAAGATATTACAGAGTTCTTACTACCCATTGTACTTCTGATGGGCTTCAATCAATTTTGTATGCATATGCACCAATTCAGATGCAGGATGGGTGAACTGGATATGCATTGATTCAAGTGATATTCTGAAGCTGTTTCTGCTGAGTGTATATTAGAAACATTGGGACTCATATGTTGACATTACAGGAATATATATCCAGAAGCCAATCACCAATGCCAACTTAACACATCTACAGCTTTTATGCAAGGAGCTTGTGGCAGGGTTTGAGTGGCTATACTGCAAGTATAAAGCTGAGTGCATAGATCAATGCCACTACTGTATTCATTATCTGCTACATCTTGCTAGGTGCATCAAAAATATAGGGCCTTGCCCTGCCTGTTTGGAGTTTTCTATGGAGGGGATGTGTGGGGAGATAGAAATTCAAGTCAAGTAGCATATAGTAACATGTCCCTATCTCATTAAGAGTATTACCTTCAGGTCTGTCATATATGTGATGACTTGGTGCATAGAGGACAGCCAGGAAGAGTTGGCAGATGCTGAGGACAGATGCGCACATGCAATACCTATGACTCTGGTATTGAGAAGCTAAGCAGTCACAACATATGGGTTCTCAGTTGAGTAATGAAAAGTTGGGTTGGGCACAACAAGCAACCAAATTTCAATAGGACAACTTTACCAGAATATTCTGGGTTGCTTTTGGTCACAAGCCAGCCCCAACTCTATTCACTACAGAATCTAGACAAACAAGAGCCAGAGTGCACATTTAAGGGGGACTAGAATATAGCAACAAGAAGTAAAATAATGGATAAATTATGTTGGATCTGCTCAAAGAAATGTCAAGTGCATGCAGTCTGTTATTATGAAATGCAACTCTAGTCAAAAGACTGCTTAAACACTGTCAAGTCTTCATTGTTATTTGGCAGTGAGATAGTCAAGATACCATCAAAATCTTGTCAGTATTAATCCCAAGCTGCTGGCATTATGTTGGGCAGATCAAGTCAGCCAATATATCTGACTACCTTATATGGCAAAAAACGTGACAGTGCTCTGAAGACCTCATTTCTAACCTCCTCTTGCATTGTATTGTAAGTATGGCAGCCTACAGCTGGTTCTGTATAATGCTGCCATACCAATCTACCAAATGGTAATTTTTTTTAACTCTCTTTGTGCCACTCATGTATTCCACTGCAGAATCACCCCTTTGTATTTGCTTACCCAAAGCTACCATGGGTATTCCACATATAGCTTGAATCAAAAAAATTATGGCCTCCTGCTTACTGACCTCTACATATATGCACACCCACTCCAATTTGAGCCCTTCTAACACCTCAACCTTATGGCTCTTTGGTGTGATACTTGCAAAGCTGCCATACACCTTGTACTACTGCTAACATATACATCCTGCAAAGTAATGCTTGAATGTCACCACATTGCCATGAATACCTCTGAATATCTGCCAAGAACTTCTTAATATTTAGCCAATATATTTATTCTCCCTGCTGGATTCAAGTTCCATTATAGGTGCTCTGGCTCTTATTTGTGTGAGTTCTGTATTGAATAATGTAGAAGCTGGCTTGTGACCAAGAGAAACCTGGCATACTTTTGCAAAGTTGTCTTATGCTCAAATAGATATCCTCTATTTTAAGTATCTCTAGTTTCCAGTTAATTCTATATTCTGGCCAATGGCCAATAGCTTGCCAACTTTGCTGCAATTGCATGCTGACTTCTGCACACACTCTCTGTGGGAAGATGAGGTTCTGGGTGTGGCATTTGGATAATAACAATGTGTGAGGGTTATGGAGTAAGTGCCTTGGACTTAACACATTCAAGAGCAATACTGTCCATTGTGCCCAGAGAAGCTGGCTATCTTGCTAATGGCAGGGGCTTTTCCCACTCAGATAATAATATGATCTCAGGTATAACAGCCATTTGGTAGTACTGGGCTGAAAAGCCTATATATTCATCTGGCAATGGATACAGCTAGCTGTATAGGTTTGAGAATGATTTAGACCCAGATACCAGTGAGACTATCATTGGATATCTGCTCTAATACTGTGAGTTAAGCAGTAGGCTCAGGTTCAGGCAAATAAGTGGCTTGCAGCATTTGCTGGTAGAGTACTTCTTTGATGGGAATCCATTAAGTGCCAAGGCAAAGATATGACCATACATACCTTGAAAGTAGCCCTTGCTTCCTATTTGTTTATGATGTTTGCAATCAAGTAAATTGGAAATGTTGGTGCTTGTTTAATACTGAGAGTGGTACTTTATAGCTTCACAATAATTGTTGTACTACATAAGCTTCTTTAGACAAGGTATTACTGGAATATATCTGCAGTGCATGCAATATTTTCCCCCAATGGTGGTTGATTCCTGACAAGTTGGTCACCTTCCAATGGAGGCATTTTCTGATGTGAACACTAGGTAACTGCTAAAACATGCTGGTATCAGGATGGTCTCTGGGTCATATGTTGCCAGCTGCAAGACAGTTGTTAATTTCTACCATGTACATGTTAAATTACATCCTGGAATGATCTTGGAAGAACATAGTAGTAAATCCTCAAAGCACTCATTACTGATATTTGTGGTAATCTGCTACTTATCTACCTACAACATCACATCATTTACCAGTAGATGGATTACTAGGTTTACTGGCTTCATAATGTTATGAATAGACACATGGCAGGAGAGTGGAGCTAGGTAAGGTGGGACCAGGAAAGGACTTAGGAATGGATCAATAAGCAAGGTGGATTTTCAAGGCAAGGCTGTTTATTCAAGACCTGTGTATATCAGACTAGAAATACATTAGAGGGGATAGAACTACATAAACTTTTGATACTATGGATACCAAGAGATATTGGCTAATACTGATGGGGTTGTGGGGTGAGGCACAGTAAGAGTGCCAAGAAAAGGATATACTAAAGAACAGTTTAGAACATCCCATAGGAATATGCCAAGAGTAAGCTGATCATGTGACTAGGTCATGTGACTTGCAACTACCGTTTATGGTACTGAGCTACATAAATATCAAAGAAAAGCTTCCATAAAATGATCCTTTTTTACATTGACTTGGAGCTTTCCAGAAGCTGCTAGAATGTAGTAGAACTTTCTGGAAGTAGCTGGAATCTCTTCACCAACTTGATTTGGTCAAATCATGAAATGTCATAGATGCCATGTGATCATGACACATATAGTGCCCTTGATAATTTTTTCTACAGGTGTTGTCTTTTTGCATATTGGGTTTTTGGCAGGCTCCTGCAGGCTACTGTTGTCAAGGGAGATAGGCTTGCAATTCATGAGTGCACCTTCTTCTTCAAAGTAATCACTGTGTATGCCATATTCAGATGGCTGAGATGAGCTCAAAGTCATCACAAGATCACCTGACTCAGTTTGCACAAGGTAACAAGTATGGCTAGGTGCCAATATACAAATATCAAGTGGCTAGCAAGCTATTGTTGGTGCAGTGGTGACCTATGAATAGTCAAATATCACTGATGTAGCAAAACATTGTCCATGATTCTTGTGATATTTCCTATGCAGTTGCATGATCCATGGCTGAGAGGCATCTTATAGTAGCCACTTGGACTTTTTCTTCTTCTCTTAGGGCATTGAATCAAAGTAGTCTTCTCCATGAGGCAAATAGTTGGATACTTAACAGTATAATGTTACAATATCACTTGTTTGTCAATACACCTATGAATTTAAGACAATCTTGTATTTGAGACATTGCACCCACATGAATGTAAAAATCAATGATGGCCTGCCATAGTAAACATTATAAATACAGTTTTGGCACCATATACACACATATATATAACACAATTTCCACTTTAGTTTGAGTAACTTCCTTACATATTCCCCCAAAAAATAAAGCAAAGTCATCTGGTCTCCAGTTAAGCCCCATTGTTGACAGCAGCAGAGGAACCAGCTAGTGACTGCCATAATATCTCCATTATCTGTAATAGCAAGTATGGTGTCAGCTCTTATCAAAGCGTAGATGAGTCAATTAGGTGCAGTGGCCAATAGGATAGATGCAATGGCCCAGAGATATCTGAGAATAGTCCAGAAACAAGATAAGCAGATAACACATGTGGTGCAATCAATATCCCAGGTAGAGAATGCATTATCTATTCTACAAAGAAAGAACTCAAGTAGCTCAATGTTACAGCCAAGAATTGAGCCATTCCACAATGTAGCAGCAGAGGAGCTCTGTTCAGTCTTTGAAGCGCAACAGCAGTGCCCAATGATAAAGTTCATAGAATAGTCTACCACTTCATGAGAGGGCAAGATTGTAGGGTTTATACCCACGCCTACAATTTAAAGACGTTAAAGATCCATGTAGCAGATGAGTGCACTGATATATTGTGGGCTAATATTCAAGAGGAAGCTGGAAGTCTGGCACAGCATCATCTTAAGGCTGACATACCTTGGGACCATCAGGAACTCTGGCCAAAGCAGAATATACTGGACCTGTTTCATAAGCATTATTCTGGATTCAAGCAAGCAAACAGATCTTGGGCCAGCATACTAAGAAAGTATCTCAAGAATAGCACAAAGTAGCAAAGGCTGAGCAACAAGGGTACCATACCTAAAAGCCAACAGCTTTCTGAAGAGCTTGTTACAAGCAGGGCTGAAAGCTCCAAGCATGTGGCATAGAAGCATCATCTAGCCAGATGAGTGCCATTAAGGGACACACAGGCAGAAATAGATGCAATATAGCAGCATTTTTTAAGGAGAAAAGATAGTTCAATGCAAAAAGCACTTGGTCACAGTAGCAGTGCAGGACTTGACAATGATAAAAGCCTGCAGCTTTCTCAGGAGCCTGTCAAAAGCAGGGCTGGAAGTTCTAAACAATTGGCATTGATATGCCAGGCTGCCAAAAGAGTGCCTGCATGGGACAAGCAAGCAAAAACAGATGCTGCATTGGAGCATTTACAAAGGGGAAATAAAGTACAATAGAGGAAGCACTTGGTCACAGTAGTAGTGAAGGACAGAAGAGAGGGAAGCAGCAAAAAGAATTGCAGCTCTCACTTTTTAATGCTGTCTGTCCAAAACAGGCAAAATCTTGTCATAGCCCAGAAAAGTTACCAACTAAAAAACAGCTGCTTTCTCACAAGCTGGAAGTGCAGCCAGTTGGGCTATACTCTAGTGAGGTGGACAAGTTTACCAAGAAAAGCAACTCATATACCACTGCCTCCATGTCCTCCATTGTAGACAAAATGGAGATTGCACCAACAGACATATCAACAATGTCAAAAACTGAAAAGACTATCAAAAGGCCTACTGTTGAATTTTGGAACATTACTAGTGACACCTAGAGGTTGCAGCTCTACTTCAAGAGCAGTGCTCAAGAAAACACACTTGAATATTGTAAGGATCTATTGCAAAGACTGGCAGACAAAGTACTCAATCTTGCAGTGCCAGCTGAAGACCAAGATGTATGGGAACCAATGAATGAACAGTGGCATAAAGCTGCAGGGTTCCTGCCAAAGTTATTTGAAAAGGGCATTACAGCAGAAATACTTATTGAATTGTGGATATATATGGATGCACTTGTTGAGTGTGGGGTTGGCTTAATGTTAGCATTGGGCATGGGGAGTTGTATAGATCAATACTTCTTAACCACTGGACTTTAATTTGTGACAGCTTTTGAATGGGGTCATCATAACAATTTCTCATAGGGGTTATGAATCCAAAAAAAACAGTCAAAAAAATGATTTTCTCTGGTGCAGTAGGTGAAATATGATGCTTAATGTGGCAATAACCAATGGAAAAAGTCTTTCATCTCAAATATGAGACTGTTTTAAAATCACAATAGTAATGATAAAAAGTTACAAAATAGCATCATGCTGTTAAGTGTCAAGCTGTTAGCCCTATGGACAAGACTTCTTTGATTCCATGCCATAAAAGAAGGGAAAAACAACCATGTGGCCAGCAGAGAAAGTATTACAAGGATCTCAGCCAGTGGTTTGCCACACAAGTCATATATGACGATTTCTCAGATACTACTTAGTGAAGGCCTTGACAGTAATTAAACCCAAGTCTTTCTCAGAAGCCAATTGCAAGCAGGGCTGGAAGTTCCAAACAAGCAGCCAAGGAACATTGGGTAGCAAGATGAGCACCAGTAAGGGACAGGTAGGCAGAGACAGATGCGTCAATGAAGCACTTATCCAACAAAATTGTAGCTCAATACAAGAGGCACTCAGTTGCAACAGCAGAGAATGTTGCAATTTAAGAAGTGATTTGGATATAAGGAACTTATCAAGAAATAGTGATAATAGTTGAACTGTTGTTTATTCATAAAGAAGCTCAGTATTTATACCTTTGTAGAAGTAATACAGCTGCAACACTAATTAGGGAGGGTTTCTCAATATTCAGGAGCATTCTGTAACAGTTTCAGGGTTAGTACACAATGTTTGGTAATAGTGCTAATTTGATCCTGACTATAGGGGAATAATCATAAGATCATATATCTGGAGAAAGTGGCGAAGTTAAGGCAGTGAATGAGTCCTACAGTGACTAAGACTAGCCTAGAATTGTTAAGTAAATTTTTAGCTGCTGAATGATACCAAATAGTCCAATATTTCAACAGAGAAGGCCTTGACAGTTAGAAAACCCAAGTTGTTCTTGGGAGCCCATTGCAAGCAGGGCTGGAAGTTCCAAACAAATGGCAAAGAACATCAGGTGGCAGGAAGAGTGCCAGTAAGGGACAAGAAGGCAAAAACAGATGCACCAGTGCAGCATATATCAAGGAGAGAGCCAAAAGATGCGTCAATGCAGCATTTTCAAGAAGATAAAGTTCCATATGATCAGGCAAGATTACATGCACTAGGGCAGTATTAATGAAGGAGAAAACCAACAACAACACTCAAAGCATGCATTCAATGTAGCAGCAAAGGCTTTGCAGTGTTAAAGGAAAAGGCAAAGAGAAAGAGGTCTACCCAAGCCAGGGACAGGAAAGCTGGAGAAGAAAGTAGCGGTCCTCACCAATTGACTCCATTAGCTCAGAACAGAATGGGTCCCATCATAGCCCAGATGATTACCAACTAAAAAACAGCTGCTTCCTCAAAAGTTGGAAGCACAGCAAGCTGAGCTACACTTCAGTCAGGTAGATGAATTTGCAGAAAAAATCAATTTGTCAACCACTGCCACAATGTTCCCACTGAAGACAGAGTAAATATCCCATTGTCAGACAAAGCAACAGGATTATGTACTTAATGTTGTAAGAGTCTTGGAGATATTGGAAGTAGTTGGCAGAACCAGTAGATTATGTGGTTTTCACCTAATGATTTATTGAGTGCAAAAGTAGTATTTTACTTTTACATGATCTGGGCATTAAAAACAAGTAGAATAGGTTAAGGAAGGTCCCACAAACAAGTGTGCAAAGTTTGGGGTTGTTTGGACAACTTTGAGAATTTTCATGTTCAGGGTACCTGGTATTTTGGTGAAAGTATTCCAAGTAAATCCCAACAAGGAATTTGGTCAGTATTCTCTAGGATTTGAAGGTAATGATCTAAGTGACTAAGTTAGGTGAATATTTAGTTGGAATTACAAATTTTTACCACACTCCCACTAAGCTAAATATTCATACTGACTAGTCCTAATTTTGGCCTAAGATATTCAAACTTGTCTCTAGCTAATGGTTTGGTAAATATGTCTGCAATTATTTCATCTGTAGTAAGTATATAGGTGGAATTACAAATTTTTACAACACTTAATAGACTATCATAATGCCTTCAGTGGAGTTTTGGAACATAAATACTCATACCAAGAGGTGGCAGCCCTTCTTCAAGAGCAATGCTCCAGAAAAAACAGTTGATTATTGCAAAGACTGGCAGATGAGGTGCTAGACTCTACAACGACAGCTGAAGACCAGGATGTATAGGAACCAGTGAATGAACAGTGGCATAAAGTTGCAGGGCTCCTGCCAAAGTTGTGGAAAAAGGTTGTTACAGCAGAAATACTTAAGGAAGAGTGGATTCTAATGAAGGTTCTTGCTGAGTGTGAAGCTGGGTTCATTGTTACTGTTGAATATAGGGACTTCTATAGGTCAATGCAATTGGCCCTCAAGGTACAACTGAAGTTTCAATCAAAATAAATCAATATATACGCTTGAAAATCAGAGCATTAGTTTATCAGGAAGTAAGGAGTGTGAAAAAAGGATATAGCCAATCAATGTCCACAAATATAGGAGGTGATGGAGTGTTTGGGATCTGAAAGTGAGAGAATTGGCTGAGGATCAATCAAAGGTCACTTGTGTACTGCAGTGATGAGTAGTTTTGACTAAGTTTTTTGTGAAATCTGGGGTGCAATTATTTCTCTTCAGTCTTTGAATAGTGTTCTGACAGGATCACTACCTCTTACTCAGGGGACTTTAGCTTTGTGATGGGCTTTTGACATGATCTTCACAATTATTTCTCATAGAGTATTGCTGTAGTCATTGAGTACTTCATGCATCCCTTTAGCCCTCTTTGCTTTTACCCAGGAGGTGCAATGATGGTCAAAGGACCTGATGCCTTATTAAGAAAGCAACCAAATTCACCATACTCAACTGACAATGATGATGAAATTGATGAGTTTCTTGAAAACACAAGTCTTGGATTTGCATTGAAATATATGATACAAACCAATTATTAGCAAATCAAGGAGCTTCTTACATCACTCAAAGTTCCTGCTAATATTCCCACAAATCAACATGCAAATTTTAAAAAGAAGGCTTTGTAGTTTATACTGCATGATGGCACACTTTACAGAAAAGCAAACATGGAGTTCCTCAACAGTATGTACATGACAAGCATGATCAAGAGAAGTTCTCTCAAGAATTGAATGAATCTGAAACAGGAGGTCATAAGGGAATTACATCAGTATATGCAAAAATCTCCTTACAGTGTTTTTGGCCAACACTATACACCAACACAAAAGAATATATGAAATCATGTATTCCATGCAAAAGAAGAGATAACAAAAAGATATATGAACCGCTTCACAGTATACACACATCTTTTGCTTGGCAAATTGCACATGCAGATATTATACATTCACCAAGAGAAACTGCAGGGTATAGGTATGTAGTGAACAATTGTGATAACTTTACTGTTGGATAGAGGCTAGAATGCTAAAACAAGCTAATGCAAATGCTGTAGCATGATTCCTTAAAGAAGATGTGTATCTCAGGTATGGTTCAGTTGGCACCCTTATTGCAGACAATGAAGAATGTGGATCTTGTGAAATACAAGCACTAACAATGAAGCATGGAACCATGCTTATATGTACTGTGCCATATCACTATAAGCAAATTCACCAGTTGAATGTGGACATTCTGCTATTGCAAAGACATTATCAAAGCTTAGCTATGTAGTACCCAGCAAGCGTGCAAATAACTTTCATGCAGCAATTTAGGCTGATAGAGTTATGGTTAAAAGAAGTACAGGGTATACACCATTTTTTCTGATGTATGGACATGAAGCTGTTTTGCCTATAGACATGTCTTTTGTGAATTGGCTTACCCTCCCATGGAAACAAGCCATGACAACATCAGAGTTATTGCCAGCAAGAGTACAACAGATTCAACAAGCTCATACTCTGCAAAAGAATGCAACAGAAAACCTGAAGAAATCCATAATGACTAGCAAGGAGTAGTTTGACGCTCAAAAATGCCTAAGAAAAATATTGCTAGAAGTAGGTGAATTGATACCGCTTCACAACACCAAGAGCCAAAAAAACAAGGCATCTAAGCTGGATATGCAATGGCAAGGCCCCTATAAGATCATACAGGCAAATAAAAATGGATCTTACAAATTAGTATAACTTGATGGCATGCCACTTGTACTTGCACAACCTGGTCACAGATTGAAGAAGTTCCATGTCAAAAGTAATAATGAAGACATTATTTCACAAAGTTAGGGGAGACTTGGGGTAATGAGAGGCATTCCACCACTACATATCCCGCAGCCAATATTTCTCTCATTTCTTTATTTTGCTTTTGCTATTGTAACATAGAAGTGAACGATCAAGAACTTGCAACTATGAAGGGCAAATGCTCCAGACCCTGGCAAGAAATCCACCCAAGAATATTGTGTCATGCAGAGCACTCAGTGGTCAACACAGGCTTCAGATTACAGCTCATTTGAAGCAGTACTCAAGGAGCTATAATCAAAAAAGTCCAATTATCATTAGAACTAGGCCTCTCTTGCTAGGATTACTATTGTGACTTCAATTGTGTGTAACTTTTGAGCCAGCCAATCAAACCATGTAATATCTAACATGTGCTGGGCCTATATTTGATCTGTGCCACTGCAAAATTTTAGCTTTGTACCATATGTGTTGCTTGCGCAATTGCCCAAAAACTTTGATCCTTCAGAATTTTCATCTATATGACTTCCCCAGCTGAAAAATAAAGAGAGAGCCTCTTGTTCCAGAATCTCTACACTACAATTACAAGCTTAAAGGTTATAAGACCTCCCCTGCATCACTTGTACTGTTGAGTATTCTGACTTTGATTGGTACTACATCAGTAAAGAGACTGCAAAGCTCACAAGAATTGATTCTAAGTTTTAAAAGAAAACTACCACTTTTCTGTTGGAAAAGTCCCTGCCCAGAAACCCCAATACTCTAAAGATACTCTGTTAGACACCCCTGCAGTTTAAAAACCCCTTTAGAGACCCCTTTAAGAAACCCCTTTGGGCAACTCTTTAGTGTAAAGTCCACTTTAGAGACCACTACAAGAAGCCCCTTTACTTTAAAGACACCCCTTTAGGTTTAAAGACCCCTTTAGAGAAATCTACAATACACCCCTCTAGGTCAAAAGGGAGTTTGGAATTTCCATATCAGGAGATATTTTCTCAGAAAGGAAAGTGATTTATAAGTACAGAAAAGTTACTATAAAAGTGAATGAGCCCATTAGTCAAGAGAAGGTCAGAACACTGTTGTAGAAGTGAGAATCACTGCCTATAATATATTTTGCACCTAAGATTGAGGTTGTAGTGAAAGCTATATCTTTTATTAGTGGATTAAGCCCCCAATAAACTATTCCTGTATTGGCATACTTGAAGTTGCTTTATATTGTTGATTTGTTTTGATCTACCACATGAATGTTTAAGTTAGATCAGTTTTTAGTCAAATCAATTAGTTATATATTTAGCTTATCAGTATATCAGTATTTTCTATCAAATCAGTCGCATTAGTCAGCAAATGAGTCAGCAGATCCTCATCAGTCAGACATAGATATATTAAGTAGGATCTTATTGGGCGAAGATGAAGCAATCATATGAGTCATCAGCCATGGCCTACATTAGGAAAAATAATTAATCAGCAATTGATCTGGCAAAATGTGTAAAAGGAGCTGCTGGAACCTCAATAAAAATCAGTTGAAGTGTTAGTGAATATAATACTAGCTAAACTCCCTATCCTCTACAAGTCTTATACTTCAACTTGTAACAGATTAGTCTCTACAATGCAGAACAAGCCCCAACCTAATCATAATACAACACAACAGGACCCCTTGGTAGATGAAACCTGCAGCATCTTGTTTACTGGCTGCAAGTAAACCCTTAGCCACTAGCCATTCAGTGGCATGGCTGGTTGCTACTAGGATCCCATGCTTGCATATCCGGGCAGTTGGCAGTCTTCCAATAAAGTCAGTTCCTCATATTTCAAATGACCATACTGGCTCCAGGGGAAAGAGTTCAACAATTCTCTATGGTTGCCCTGGTTAATTTGGCAATTTGGGCATGCTTTTACCAGCTTCCCAATATCTTGCTTCATTCTGGGCCACTATGCTCTGGCTTTCATAAGGTTATAGGTTCCTTCAATTCCAAGTTGTCCATATCCATTGAGTAGCTTGTGTATTAAATCCAGGCAAGCAACATAAGGGCAATAGGCAATAGAGCTTCCATCAACAATCTGGTAGAGGGCTTCATCCTATACCATGTATTTGCTGGCTTCATCCTGGATTATCTTCTTGATCTCTTAATCCATCTCATTACTAATGGCTTGGTCCTTCAAGTACTTTAATAATAAGCTAGGCCTATCTGCTTCATGCACCAAATTGAGTTGTGCAACTTTTCTAATCTTGAAAGGGCATTGACAGCTGTATTGTTTCTTCCAGGGCAGTAGGCAATCTCAGAGTTAAATTGCTGAAAACACTCATTCCATCTTGTCATTCTTCCTGATAGTACCTTCTGAGTATATATATACTTAAGTGAGGCATGATTAGTCTGTATAGTGCACTTGACTCCTTCAATGTAGCATCTACAGGTCTTTAAACAGTGTATTATGGCATGCATTGCCCTCTCATGAACTGGACAGTTTGGTTCTGCTGAGTTCAGTTTCTTGGACTCAAATTTAACTGGCTAGCCCTTTCCCTCATGTTCTTGGCTCAGCACTCCACCAATTGTATAGTCTGAAGCATCTATGTACTGAGCAAACTTTCTTCTGAAGTCTGGGATTCTTAAGCTTGGCAGCTTAGCAAGCTCATTCTTGAGCATCTGAGAGGCAGTCACACAAGCTAGGTTGCACTACAAGGTGTTGGCTTAGTTAAGTAGGTCTCCATATATCTACAAGGTACCAGAAGTATGGTACTAGAATACTCAGGAGCAACTAATTGGCAAAAACTTCATGTTTATAGTGATTCAGATTGGGGTAAAGATCTGATAAACATATGCTCTACAGCTGTGTATTTATTTTTTTATGCTGGTGAAGCTGTGACTTGAAGTTGCATGAAACAACCTGCTGTGGCCCTATCCACAACCAAAGCTGAATATATGGTTGCTTGCCAAGCAACTAAGCAGGCCATATTGTTACAGATTTATTTAAAGACTCTGGCTTTAATTCAGATGAACCAATATGCGCTCACAATGATAATCAAAGTTGTATTTCATTAGCTAGGAATCCTACTAATCATGCCAGAACTAAGCACATAGATATACAACACCAATTTGTGAGGGAAGCTGAAGAAAATAACTGAGTAGTGTTAGTTTACTGTCCAACTGACTGGATGGTAGCAGATATATTGACAAGACCACTAACTAGACCGCAGTTAGATACTTGCAGAGAGGAATTAAGATAAAGAAATTGCTAAGTTGAGGGGGAGTGATGAAATACTGAATTATTTGGTATCATTCAGCAGATGAAAATTCACTTAACAAATCTAGACTAGTATGGTCACTGTTGGACTAATTTGCAGCTCCAACTTTGCCAGTTTCTTAAGATCTATGATCCTATGATTATTTCCCTATGGTCAAGATCAAATTAACACTGTTTACCAAACATTATGCACTAACTATTAAACTGTCACAGAATGCTTAGGAATGATCAGAAACCCTCCTTACCTAGTGCTTCAGCTGTATTACTTCTACAATGATCTAAATACTGATCCTCTTTATGAATAAATCACAGCTCAACTATTATCACTATTTCTTGATAAGCTAGTTGTATCCAGATCACTTCTTAAATTGCAACATACTCAAGATCACATTGCAGGTTTCTAAGTGCGCAAGTCCTATTGGGGCATTTTGGATCAGCAAGGCCATCTGGTTGTGCTGTATTGATGTTTTAGGTTTATAACTGCTTAGAAGGGCTGTGTTGATATATAATTGTTCAAATATTGGACTTTTAGGTATTATTCAGCAGCTCAGCACTTGCTTAGCAATTTTGGAGTGGTTGAAGTCATTGCACAGTTAATTTGCTGTCTGAACTTTGCAAATTCTCTGAGATATATGCTCCTGAAGATTTCCCCTAGAGGAAAGATCAAATTTGCAATTTACAAAGCATTGTATATTAACCCTGAAACTGTTGCAGAATACTCCTAACTATTCAAAAGCTCACCTTGCTTAGTGTTGCAGTTTTATTGTCTCAGCAATGGTGTCAATACCAAGCTTCTTTATGAATAAATAATGGTGCTACAATTATGACTATCTCTTGATAAGATCCCTATAGCCAAGACACTGTTGAAATATTGGACTATTTGGTATCATTCAGCAGCTAAAAATTTACTTAACAATTCTAGGCTAGTCTTAGTCACTGCAGGACTCATTTACTGCCTTAACTTTGCCACTTTCTCCAGATATATGATCTTATGATTATTCCCCTATAGTCAGGATCAAATTAGCACTATTACCAAACATTATGTACTAACCCTGAAACTGTTACAGAATGCTCCTGAATATTGAGAAGCCCTCCCTAATTAGTGTTGCAGCTGTATTACTTCTACAAAGGTATAAATACTGAGCTTCTTTATGAATAAACAACAGTTCAACTATTATCACTATTTCTTGATAAGTTCCTTATATCCAAATCACTTCTTAAATTGCAACAGACACTTGTTAAATTGCAGCAATAATTAGTACAGATCAAGAATTTGAACTGCTGTCACAGCTAGAACTGTATTACTGGAGCTAAGTTTGGTCACCAGGGCCAATTGTATCTTTCATTCTGGTCCCTGTTCTGGCATAGTCTAAGTGTAGCTTTGCGCTAATTTACAATCCCATATAAGATTATGTGAATCTTGTTTTACAATCTACATCCTGTTGGCATTCTCCCATTTGGTAAGTCTACCTGCTCCCTTGTTTTGCTTTCAACAGCAATTGCTACTTGCCCTGCATAATCTCTTGCTAGTTAGTAATTTTGTTACTTTTCATTGCCAGTTATATACCATTAGGTATACTACATAAGACAAGACACACATCTTTACAATTGTTGGATGTTGGCTACAATGATCCAGGATTGTCTTTTAATCCAGTGGATCACCAAATGGTGTAATGGGTTACAACCAGGAACATGTACAACTTTCTATGGTGTCTGGTTTTATATGGTACATTTCTTCCATATTCATTACAATTATATTATCTTATGGCTGACCAACTATTTCCATGGCATTTATATGTTAGTTCTCCTCAGATATACCATCCTAGCTGCTAAATTTTGCCATTATGCATTTTTACCTTTCAGTTACTTCACAGTATCTAAGAATGATCACTTCACTACTCCTTGGTACACAGGCACAATGTTTTTGTCAGATATGTGGCAAATGACATTGTGACCAAGGATCCAGTGATTTTTGCTTACACTAACAGTCCAAAGCAGCATTGGATAGCATGGATCTGTTCACCTCCAATGCTGCTCTGCTTGAGCATTCAGCTATTCCACTCTGCTATGGTGTAGGTGGAATAGTTGTATGCCACAGTGAACAACTAGCTGAGCAGTACCTGCCATACTCTGTCAAATAACTTAGCATACCTTTGTCTCTTCACAGCACACCTGATTAGCACTGCAATTGTATCTCTGCCATGCTCTTCAGGTTCTCAAAGATGTCCAGAGCCCTGTCAATCTGCTTAGGAGGCACTTTTGTTTTAGGCTTGTCATGCCAGCAATAAACGTCATAAAATGTCCATTATCTCATGTAAAAATGAAACCAAGGGCCCAATTATTCTCAGGAGCACAATAGCTTATGATATCTCAGTATCATTGCCTCCTGAGCTGTTCAAGTATCTCCAAGCTTATTTGCCATGTTGACCTCTCCAAGATTTATTCAAATTGTTTGGAACCAAGTGCTTTATTCCGGGCCAGACTAATTCTTCTGCAATTGGCTCACTCTCAGTCCTCAAAATGACTTAGCCACCTATGCCATTTCTCTCAGCTGAAATCATCAATTTCTGTAGCTTTGGTATTAACAAATAAAGTGATCTTGCATTTTAACTTGAATTATCTATGATATCTGATGCCCAAAGCTCATTGTAATAGATAAGGCAAACAGGTTTTATTGGTTATGTTGCATTCCCTTTCTCACTGTATGCCTTTCTGTACTGAACAAAGTGTTGCCATCAGTTTTCGTGTCCTGGTTATCATGTTGGAGTTGAACACATAAAAGTACTCCTTAAGCACAGTCAACAATCAGGATACTTCCTCTGCCTCCCAGTAAAAGCATGAGTGCTTCATACTCCTCTTATTTTCCATAATATTCTTGGGTGGATTGCTCTGTAGGGTCTGCACCATTTGTCCTTCAAGATTTGAAATTCTTGAGCTTTCACTGGTGTGTTATAATAGCAAAAAGCAAAATAAAGAAATGAGTGCAATATTGGTTTTGAGATATGTAGTAATGAAATACTTTCCATCAACACAAATCCCTCCACAATAAATCATCATGCCTTTCATCAATATGCCAACTTGCTGATTGGTGTGATCACTGCTACCTGTAGCTACCTGAACTTCCAATAGCAGACCACAGGACACTCACAGGTAACCATGCTGACAGCCAACTGACCTTGAAGGCACTACTTGAGAGGAGTACTCAGAGTAGGTATTTTTGTTGCATTTGATTCTTTCCCCAGTTTCTTCTTACATAGGTAAGAATACTTTTCTGTTTTTGTAACTATTGACCACAGCTGCATTCTTATTGAGTCCCTGCTAATAGAGTCAACAGTTACTTTGACTTTGGAAGCTTTAGTGCATTGTCATCTCAAAGGGCACTGCACCCAATACATACTTTTGTTAAGATGCCAACTCAGTTGCAATTGTAGCGCAATTGTTTTCCCTTGACAAGCTTGTGGCTTTATTCCCCTTAAAATTAGAGTACAGACAGAGCCCAAGTATTCCTAGCAAGCTTTTGTCAGAGGTTATTGTACCCAATGAATACCCTACAAACAAAATACTTGAGAAGTGCTAGATGTATATCTCCCTTGGACTTATACACCACCACACTGCTGAGAGTAAAGACTCAAAAATTGAACTAGTTGGTTTCATTCAGCAGCCAAAAGCTTACTTAACAGTGCAGGACTAGTCTATGTAGCAGTAGTGCTAACTACAGGCCGGATTTTGCCACTTTCTTATAGGTCTATAGTCCTGTTGCTAATCCTCTATAGTCAATTCAAATCTGCACTTTGTTCAAGCATTATGTATTGGCCCTGAAGCTTCTACAGAATGATCCTGAAACTGAGAAGCTTGCCTAACTTGGTGCTACAGTTATATCACTTTGACACAGTTCTCAATACTGAGCTTTATCATGAGTAACTAACATGTCAACTATTGACACTATATCTTGATTAGCTTTTTTATCTACACACTTCTTAAAATACAACAGCAATTTTGTTGCAGAGCACAAAGAAAGCATATGGAGTTATGCGCTCACACTGTAGGAACATATATCCAGAATACATCACCAGTGCCAATGTAACCAATCTACAACATTGATGCAAAGAACCTGATATTGGAATTCAAAGGCTAGTATGCACATAGTAAGTTGTATCCTGGAACAATTTTGGCTAGAAGTTGAAGTAAATCCCTAAAGCTCCCATTGCTGACATTAGTCAAAACATGACACTTCCCTAGCCAAAACCTTACATCAATCACCAATAAATGGACTACTAGGCTCACTTGGCTCCATGGAGTATCCTTGGCATTTTTTCCATGGGTGCTGTCTCATTGAATCTTGGGACTTTGCTGGGCTCATGGAGGGTGCTGATGTCAAGGGAGATAGGCTCACAATCCATTTGTGAGCCTTCTTCCTCAGGGCCATCACTCTGCATGCTATATCCAGAAGGCTGAGGTGAGCCTAATGGTGTTGCAAACTCACCTGACTTGGTCTGCACAAGGTATCAAGTATGGCTAGGTGCTATTATAAAAGTATCACATAGCCAGCAAGTTATTGTTGGTACAGTATTGACTGATGAATGGTAAAATATGATTAGGGTGGCAAAACATTATCTATGATCTTTGTGATGCTTCCCATGCTGTCTGTGCACTACATTGTTAAGAGGCTTGTTACAGTAGCCACTTTGACTTTTTCCTCTTCACTTACAGCATTGAAGCAAAGTGGTTTTCTCTATGGGGCAAACAGTCTTACACTCAGCAACTTTGCTCTATTATATCACTTTTCTGTTAATACTCTTTGGACACTCAACAATGTAATGTTGTATTATCACTTTTTTGTCAATGCTCTTTTAAATTTAAGCAGTCTTGTATTTGAGGCATTGCACTTACATAAATATCAGATTCAATGATGACCTACCATAGTTAGCAACTCAAATATAGCTGTGGCACTCCATACACATGTATATGTATCTCTATCTCCCCATTGATTTTACTCATTCCCAAATCTATATATATTAACAAATAATAAAGTCAATTTGTCTGGTTCCCAATCAAACCCCATTGTTGACAGCAGCAGATGAACAGTTGGACAACAGCTTGCTCTGACATTGAGTGCATCAAGTAGGGTTGCATCTAAAAAAGGCCGTGTTGACAGTGCACCAACCAAAGGTAATATTATGCAGACCCCTCAGGCTCTGAGTCAAGTGAGTAAATGAGAACCTCTGCAGATCCCCAAGCCAACCATAAACCTCAGGCAGATGAGAATGTTGCAAATGCAGTGCCCTTAGTTAAGAGCCGTGGTCTTTCAGTACTCTATAACTATTTTAAGTGGATCCACTTGACCAGGACATAATTGCCTTATAGGGCAAGAAACTTGACAGTATTTTGATGGCCTCACAGCAAGACTCTGATGGCATTATATTGGCAGTGTGACAGCCTACTGCTGGTTCTGTATAATGCTACTGTACCAATTAACCTAATGGTATTTCCGTTTTTACCTCCCCTTGTGCAATTTATATATTCCACTGTAAAATCACCTTTCTTTATTTGCTTACCCACTACTACCTTGGGTATTTCACATATAGTTTGAATCAAAAAAAAAACTATGGCTTCTTGCTTACTAACCTCTACAAACATGCAAACCTGCCACAATTGACATACTTCTATCACCTCAACTTTACGGTTTATTAGTGTGATACTTGCAAAGTCACCATATACCTTGTACTGCTGGCAACATATACATCTTGCAAACATATGCTTGGTTATTGCCACTTCTACCATAAATACCTCCCAAATGTCTGCAAAGAGCTTCTTGGTATTTAGCCAATATATTCCTTCTCCCTGTTGTATTCTAGTCCCTCTTTTAGGTGTGCTCTGGCTTTTGTTTGTATGAATTCCATATTGAATAGTGTAGAAGTTGGCTTGTGACCATGAGAAATCTGGCATATCTTGGTAGAGTTTTCCTGATAAAAATTAGTTGCTTGTTGCACCCAACCCAACTTTGCATTACTTAGCTAATTACCCATGCATTGGGGCTGCTTAGCTTCTTAATGCCATAGGCATAGGTGTCTCCATGTGCACATTTGTCCTCAGTATTTTCCAACTCTGTCTGGCTGTCCTCCAAGTCCTAACTCATCACATTGATGAGAGACTTGAGTGTAATATTTTTAACAAGTGTGGGATATGGTAGTACCTGCAACTTGAATTGTCTTCCTATCTCCCCACACATCTGCTCCATAGGAAGCTCCCAAAAGGTGAAGCAAGGCCCAATATTCTCCACACACTGTGCAAGATGGAGTAGGGAATGGATACAGTAGTGGCAGAGATCTACATGTTCAGCTTTATGTTTATAGTATAGCCACTCAAATCCCATCACAAACTCTATTGTGTTGTATTATGATTAGTTTGGGGCTTGTTCTACACTGTAGAGGCTAATCACCAATATACAACAGCTTCCAGTATACTAATACTGAAATAGTTGATCGGGAGTTTGATGTACCAATAGAAGATATAACTTTCACTAATTTCCTCAATCTTAGGCTCAAAATATACTGTAGGCAGTATTTATCACTTCTACAGCAGTGCTCTGACCTTCTGTCAACCAATGGGCTTATTAACTTTTACAGTAACCTTTCTTTATTTGGAAGTCACTTTGCTTTCTGAGAAAATATTCTCTGATATAGAAATTCTGAGCTCCCCTATAACCTCAAGGGGTGTGTTGTAGAGGTCTCTAAAGGGGTGTCTAAAGGGGTGTCTTTAGAGTAAAGGGGCTTCTTGTAATGGTCTCTAAAGTGGACTTTACATTAAACAGGTGCCTAAAGGGGCTTGTTTAGAGTAAAGGGATTTCTAAAAGGGGTCTCTAAAGGGGTTCCTGTAGAGTAAAGGGGTCTCTTAGAGGGGACTTTTCCAACAGAAAAGTGGTAGTTTCTTGTAGAACTTTGATTGGATTCTTGTGAGCCTTGCAGTCTCTTTACTGATGTAGTACCAATCAAAGTCAGAATACTCAACAGTGCAAGTGATGCAGGGGAAGTCTTGTAACCTTTAAACTTGTAATTGTAGTGTGGAGACTCTGGAAAGAGAGGCTCACTCTTTATGTTTCAGCTGAGGAAGTCATATATATGTAAATTCTGAAGGATCAAAGTTTTTGGGCAATAGCACAAGCTATACACAATACAAAGCTCAAATTTTGCAGTGGTGCAGATTGGACATAGACGCAGTATCTGTGAGAGTTTCATGTGATTTGATTGGCGGGTTTGAAAGCTACATGCAATCAAAGTCATCCTAGTAATCCTAGCAACCAGGCATAGTATATATAATAGTTGGACTCTTTTGGTCATCACTCCTTAAGTACTGCTTCAAATGAGCTGCAATTTGAAACATGTGTTGGCTACTACGTGTTCTGTATGGCATAATATTCTTGAGTGGATTGCTTGTCTGGGTCTGAAGCATGTGTCCTTCAAAGTTGGAAATTCTTGATCTTTCACTTGTGTGTTATGATAGCAAAAAGCAAAATAAAGAAATGAGTGCAACATTGGTTTAGAGATATTGTAGTAATGGAATACTTTCCATTACTACAACTCCTCATACAACAGCTGTAGATGTGTCAAGTTGGCATTGGGGATCCACTTCTGGATAAATATTCCTACAATGTCCACATATGACTCCCAATACTTCCAATGTACTCTTGGTTCAAATGGTTTCAGAGCACCACTTGAATAAATATATATCCAGTTCATCCAGTCTTTGCATTTGTATTGTTGCATATGCATATGAATATTAATAGGAGCCTGTGAGAAATACTTAGGGTAGCAGATACTCTGTAATATCTTGATAATTCTTTCAAAAATCTCCAGTATCTTGAAAGGCTCATTTAGCTTGAAATGCCCGTGTACAACTTGGTCATCAGTATAAGGATATTGTTGAAAAGCAAATGCATTGCTCCCAGTGGAAAGCTTTTGCTCCAACAGATACCCTCTATTTGAATTATCACCAGTTTCCAGTTGATTCCATATCCTGGCCAATGGCTTATAGCTTGCCAACTTTGACTTTAGCAGCAAACTTATTAAAGAAGGCTTATATTCCTATACTGTTCTCAAATGCACTAACAACCTTATCTCTAATTATCTTGGTGAAGGCATTAAAGTTAGAAAAATGCTTGCTCCTAGAGCTCCTGGTACTACTAAATTGTCTAGTACTACTAAAAGTTGCTCCAAGCCTACTCCTAAAACTCCTACTTGGGAACCTCATCCTGGAGACCCAAAGAATTATTCTTTCACCAGAGACATTGTAGTTAAGAAGGGCCTTCCTGAACATTATAACAAGAACAAGAAGGTTGCCTATGTTGGTGGTAAAGATGAGGTATATGACCTCAAAGTTGCTATGCTCTTGAGTATCTATAACCTTGTATGTGATATGCCTTTTGCTGGTGTTCCTAAAGGGGAATAGACTTGTTCCGTTGGATAGTGCCACATTGAGCCATGAGTGCCAAATAGTGCTGTTGCAGGCCAGAAAGGCATAGCAGGCCAAAACTTGGCCACAGAGTGTGCAACATGACTCTTCATTTTCACGCAAAGCAGCCCCTATGTTTCACCCATTGTGCTGGAGAAAATCCATTTTATGAGCTTTTTTTCTGGATCAATGTTGTGCAGGATGCAAAAGAGCACAAAATGATTGAAGGCATGCATCTGGTACTCAATACCCATGGCACTCTGAATCTAGCTCCTGTGGCTTGTGTCATGTCACAAAAATGCAGGGCACTATCTTGGTTCACTGGTACTATCTGGCCCTATAAGTGCTTTATATAGGTTTCACTTTAGGCCTAATATTTAAATATAGTGCTTGATAGTACCAGTGCACCAAGATAGTGCCATGCATTTTTGTGGCATGATACAAGCCACAGGATCTAAATTCAGAGTGCCATGGGTATTGAGTACCAGATGCATGCCTTCAATCATTTTGTGCTCTTACACATCCTGCACAACATTGATCCAAAAAAAAGGTCAAAAAATGAATTTTCTCCAGTACAATAGGTGAAACACAGGGGCTGCTTTGCATGAAGATGCAGAGCTATGTTTCATGCCCTGTGGCCAAGTATAGGCTCACTTAGCCTCCTTGGCACACTATGGCATCATTTGGCATTGTGGCACTATCCAACAGAACAAGTCTTATAAATAAGATATGTTTCTGTCTTGAAACTATTTTTTAAAAGATCTTAGGCCATGCAACTGTTAACACATGCTGGAATCAGGTCAGTCTCTGAATTATATGCTGCCAGCTGCATGACAGTTGTCCACTTGTACCATGTACATGGTAAGTTTCATCCTGGTATAATTTTGGCAAGAAGTAGTAATAAATCCTCAAAGCCCCTGTTACTGATATCAGTGGAAATGCACCACTTCTCTAGCCACAACATTACATCATTCACCAGCAGATGGATTACTAGGCTTACTTGGCTCCATAAAGTATCCTTGGCATTTGTTTCAGTGGGTGTTGTCTCATCCTTGTAGGTCTTTTTCTCTTCTCTTATGGTGTTGAGTCAAAGTAGTCTTGTCCATGGAGCAAATAGTTTGACCTTCAAAAACTTAATGCTGTAGTGGGGTCACAGTGACACCCACAGGCAGATGTGCTCATTCCCATGCGTTCACTTTCCTAAAAAAGATTACCCCCCCCTATATTAGTATCATCCCAAATTGCAGTATTTTCTATCTGTCTAGGTGATTATTATTATGTGACCTGGCAAGCTATTTGTCACTATTAACCCATTGCACAAGCTATTCCTATTCCTTGCCAAGATGCCAAGATAAGATAGTAACCATATAAGGCAAGTACCCCCAACAGTGCCTTTGTCATGTGACCATCCTGGTTTCATAACCCTCCTATCCCACTACCATATGAGATAACTACATGACACAGAGGTTTCATATTACCACTATCTGATTGGCTAGGTACTACTATGTCTCATGGAACAATCTGCCAGGAGTTTGAGCTATTGTTAGTACACAATGACATGATTAGCTGTCTACTACCTTCTGGAAACTTCCAGAAAGTATTTTCTAGCAAGAATTTGAGCAGCAAAAAAAGTATATAAGGGAGGCTATCCCTTAAAAATAAATGATCCCTCTTCCAATATTCCAACTTATTGATTAGTGAGATCACCACTGCCTATTACCACTACTTTCTGACTCAGACCTGACAATACTCCCAGGAAACTGAGCTGATAGCCAACTGACCTTGGAGGCACTATTTGTGAGGAATACTCAGAATAGGTATATTTTATTATATTTGATTGTTTTCCCAAGTTTGTTCTTGTACAGGCAAAGATACTTTTCAGTATTTGTAACTATTGACCACAGCTGCATTCTTATCAAGTCCCTGCTGGTGAAGTTTACAGTTGTTCTGACTTTGGAAGCTTTAGTAAATTGTCATCTCAAAGGATGCTGAACCCAGCACATACTTTTGTTAAGATGCCAACTAAGTTGAGGATTGTGGCTCAAAAGTATTCCCTTGACAAGTTTGTGGCTTTATTCCCCATACATTAGATTAGACAAAAGACCCAGTATTCCTAGCAAGCTTTGCCGGAGGTTATTGCACCCAGTGAACACCCCACACATATTCACACTGGAGAAGTGTTGGCTATATTTTGCCTTTTGGACTTTTACACCACCACAACACTATTATATCATTTTTTAGTCAATACTCATCTGAACTTAAGACAGCCTAGTATTTGAGACATTGCACCTACATGAATGTAAGATTTAATGATGACCTACCATAGTGAGCATTATAAATAAAGTTGTGGCACCACATACACATGTATATGTAACAGTATTTCCCCTTTGGTTTGACTCACTTCAATATATATGCAGCCAGAAAATAAAGCAAAGTTGTCTTGTTCTCAACTAAGCCCCACCACTGACAGTAACAGAAGAATGGTTGGACAACAGCTTGCTTTGACATTCGGTGCAACAAGTGGGGCTACATTCAAAAAGGCCCTGTCAACAGTGTGGCCATTGAAGGCAATAATGCAGACTCCTTGGGCTCTCAGTCAAGTAGGCAAATGAGAGCCTTTATGGAGCCACAAGCTGACCATTATGCTCAGGCAGAGGAGAATGTAGCAAATGCAGTACCCTCAGTTGTAGATCAGCAGGTGGCCATGATAACATCACCACCATGCATATTGGCAAGTATGTTATCAGCTCTTACTGAAGCATTGATGAAGCAAGTAGGTGCAGTGGCTGATAGGATAGATGCAATGGCCCAGAGAAATCAGCAAATAGTCCAAAAACAGGATGAGTGAATAATACATGTAGAGCAATCAATAGACTTGTTCTGTTGGATAGTGCCACATTGAGCCAGAAGTGCCAAATGATGTTATAGTGTGTCAAGGAGGTCAAGTGAGCCTATACTTGGCCAGAGAGTGTGAAATATAGCTTGCATCTTCATGCAAAGTGGCCCCTGTGTTTCACCTATTTTGCTGGAGAACATCCATTTTTTGACCTTTTTTTTTGATTCAACATTGTTCATGTTGTAAAAATTTGTAATTCCACTTAAATATTCACCTAACTTAGTTGCTTAGGTCATCACCTTCAAATCCTAGAGAATACTGACCAAATTCCTAGTTGGGATTTACTTAGAATATTTTCACCAAAATACCAGGTACCCAGAACATGAAAATTCTCAAAGTTGTTCAAACAGCCCCAAACTTTGCACACCTGTTCTTGGGACCTTCCTTAACCTATTCTACATGTTTGTAATGCCAAGACCAGGTAACAGTATAATTACTACTTTTACATTCAATAAATCATTAAGTGAAAACCACATATTCTACTTGTACTCCCAATCACTTCCAATATCTCCAAGACTCTTACAACAGGTTATGAGCCCCAAGCTGTCACACTCTGCAATGTCTACTACTGCTATTACTAGAATATTTCCTTCTGCTGAAAAGTTGGATGGCTCTAACTACCAAGTGTGGAAGGTAAAGATGAAGATGCTGCTACAAGAAAGAGGCCTTTGAGATATTGTCATGAGAGAAGAATGCCCTCCTAAAAACATGGGAGAGGAAGCCTTAAAGTACCAGAAGAAAGAACAAAGTGCCTTTAACTGCATTTGCCTTAATGTCAAGGACAAATTGCTAATTCAATGCCCATGAGCAAAAACGGCAAAAAATGCCTGGAAAGCATTAGAAGACACCTACCAGTCATGTTCAGCTGCCAAGAAGATGTATTGGAGACAACAATTCTTTACTACAAAGATGCTGCCAGGAGAAGAAATGAAAAATCCAATTATCAGAATTACCCTGCTGGTAGATGAGATGGAATCTGTGGGCATACAAACTACTGATGAGGATACAATAGTTACCATCCTGAATAGCCTGACAGACAAGTTTCAGGGCCTTGTATCAGCCCTAGAGTCCAGAACTGAAGGTTTGACCTTAAATTACGTATATGGAAGGCTCCTGGATGAAGAATTAAGAAAATCCAGCGCCAATAAGAAGGAAGAAGAAAATGCTTTAATAAGCAAGGATAGCCAACTAAGGAGGTACCCAAGACCCTACAAAGGCTACAGCAACCTACTTTGCAACTACTGCAAAAGGAAAGGACACACATCAGACCGGTGTCTCAAAAAGAGAGATTATCAGCAAAAGAAGCCTGAATATGGAAATGCTGCAACAACTGAAGATAGACTATTCATATCTGCACTAAATATGACCACAAACAAGGATTCTCAGATGTGGTATACTGACTCTGGGGCATCTCAACACTTTACACACCAAAAAGAACTTTTTACCCAATATCTAGAAATTCCAATTAAGAAGGTTTTTATGGGTGACAATAGAACACTTGATGCAGTGGGGGAAGGAACTATCCAAGTAAACCTTAGAAGCAGTGAAGGAAGCCATACACTGACCTTTAAAGAAGTACTCTATGCACCAGAAATAGCCAAGAGCCTACTCTCTGTAAGCAAGGCTACAGCAGAAGGACTCAGTTTCAGTTTTGACAGTTCTGAATGCAGGATCACTGATCAAAATGGTGCCCATATTGCTTTGGGCATCAGAGATCAGAGTCTGTACAACTTGACTTATATTCCATCATATCTGGAAGCCAATATAAGTAACTTAAATGAAGAAACACCAATGCTTTGGCACAGGAGATTTGGACACATCATTTTTGATTATTTGTGTAAAATGATCAAAGATCAGCTAATTTCTGGAGTGAAAATTGATCCCCAAGCTAATTTGGAGCATTGTGAAGCCTGCATATATGCAAAACAAGCCAGACAACCGTTCAAGAGCTCTGGGCTAATCAAAACTAAGAAAAAATTACATCTAATTCACTCAGATCTGTGTGGACCTTTGCAAAATTTATCCTTAGGCGGGATGAAGTATTTAATCACTTTTATTGGTGATTATACAAGATACACATGTGTCTACTTCATGGAGAGAAAGGAAGAAGCTCTGTCTAAGTTCAGGGAGTTTAAAGCCATGGTGGAGAGAGAAACTGGTGAAAGAATCAAGAAAATATGCACTGACAATGGTGGAGAATATGCCTCAAAACTCTTCATCCACTTCTGCAAAATTCATAGGATAAAGCAAGAGACTATGGTACCATACTCCCCACAGCAAAATAAAGTAGCAGAACGTACCAACAGATCAATAATTGATATGGCAAGATCAATGATCCATGATCAAAAGTTATTCTATGATTTTTGGGCGGAATTAGTTGCCACTGCTGTATATCTTAAGAATAGGAGTTATAACGGAATACTTTGTGATTCTACTCCATGTGAAGCATGGTATGGATACAGACCAAGTGCAGAGCATCTAGGAATATTTGGGTGTAAAGCATATGCCAAAAAAACTGGCCGGAAATCAGACAAAATTTGAACCAAAAAGTGTAAAATGCATATTTTTGGGCTACTGCAATGAGAGTAAGGCATACAGACTCTACAATACCAAAGCAAAGAAGCTGATCAAGTCCAGAGATGTGTTGTTTGATGAAAATTCAAAATTTTCACAAAAAATGACATCAGATGATGAAAAAAATTTGATCTCAAGTCCACCAATTGTAAGGATGGAATCTGAGCAAAACAATGAAAATTTTTTCACTCCAGAGGACTCTACAACCATGATTCAGCCTGAATCAGTGCCCAGGAATATCCCAGAAGTGATCATTCCAGTATCAAATACCTGGAGATCTAATTGGACAAGAAATAGCCCAAACTACTATATCAATGAGGGTACAAACTTAGCCTATGCCTATTCAGTCCATGTTGATGAGCCCCAGACTGTAAAAAAGGCCCTAAATAGCCCTCAGACAAAGTTTTGGAGATCTGCAATGACTGAGCAATATCAGGCCCTGATGGAAAATCAAACTTGAGACTTAGTCAAATTACCAGTCAACCAAAAATCAATTGGATGCAGATGGGTCTTCAAGACAAAATACAAGGCTGATGGTACAATTGAAAGATACAAAGCAAGACTTGTAGCCAAAGGATACTCTCAAACAAAAGGACTTGACTATACTGAGACCTTTGCACCGGTAGCCAAGTTTAATTCCATCAGATTAATATTAGCTATTGCAGCCAAATATAAGTTTTTTATTCACCAAATGGATGTAAAAACTGCATTTTTGAATGGAGAACTTGATGAGGACATGTATATAGACTAGCCTGATGGGTTTGCTCACCAAGATAACCCCCATTTGGTCTGCAAGCTTAAAAAGTCACTATATGGTCTCAAACAATCACCAAGAGCCTGGAATTGCAAGATAGATTCTTATTTGGAATCTTTGAGTTTCAAAAGAAGTAATGCTGACTATAGTATATACTATAAGCCAGATAGAGCAAATCCAGCTCTATTAGCTCTATATGTGGATGATCTTATTATAGCCACCAATAACCTAGTAACATTGGAAGAGACTAAATCCAGCCTATCTAAGGAGTTCAAGATGTCCAATCTAGGAGAACTTAGTTACTACTTAGGGATCAAGTTCTCCATAGAGAGAAGTACCCAGACTATCACCCTAAGTCAATCCAAGTATATTCAAGATATACTAAAGAAGCACCAAATGGAAGACTGTAAACCAGCAGCTACCCCAATGGAGACAAACCTTAACTTGGTCAAAACTCAACCAAATCAAGAGAGCTTGGTGCAATCTGAAAGCCCTGACTTTCCTTATCAATCTATGGTCAGCAGTCAGATGTATATCATGCTTGGAACATGTCCAGATATATCATATTCAGTGGGAGTTGTCAGCAAACATAATCAGAACTATGGATCTGATCATATTGCAGCAGTTAAGCGGATTTTTAGATACCCAAAAGGAACTGCTGATATCTGCTTAAGATACACTTATAAGGATTCAGAACAGGATCTTATGGGATACTCTGATGCTGATTGGGGACAAAATCTAGAAGACAGAAGATCCACCACAGGATACACCTTTCTTTACTGTAAAGGAGCAATTTCATGGAATTCAACAAAGCAACCAACCATAGCACTTTCCACCACAGAGGCAGAGTATATGGCAGCCTGTGAAGCTACAAAAGAAGCAATGTGGCTAAGAAAACTTTTTACAGATTTAGGCCTATGTCAAAAAACGCCTATTACTTTATTTCAAGATAATCAAGGATGTATACAATTAGGTAGAAATCCAACTTTTCATGCTCAAACTAAGCACATAGATATTGGACATCATTACATACATGAAGCTATAGAGAATAACTTAGTTAGCTTAGTTTACTGTTCTACAGATGAAATGATTGCAGATATATTTACCAAACCATTAGCTAGAGACAAGTTTGAATATCTTAGGTCAAAATTAGGACTAGTCAGTATGAACATTTGGCTGAGTGGGAGTGTTGTAAAAATTCATAGTTCCACCTAAATATTCACCTAACTTAGTCACTTAGGCCATCACCTTCAAATCCTAGAGAATACTGACCAAATTCCTTGTTGGGATTTACTTCAAAAATTTTCACCAAAATACCAGGTACCCTAGAAAATAATGACCAAGTTCCATCTTGAGATTTACTTAGAATACTTTCACCAAATTACTAGGTACCCAGAACATGAAAATTCTCAAAGTTGTTCAAACAGCCTAGAAGTTTGCACACATGCTCTTGGGACCTTCCTTAACCTATTCTACATGTTTGTAATGCCAAGACAAGGTAACAGTATAAATACCACTTTTACATTCAATAAATCATGAAGTGAGAACCACATATTCTACTTATGCTCCCAATCACTTCCAATATCTCCAAGACTCTTACAGCAGTTCAGGATGTGTGAGAGTCCAGAGGGACTGAAGACATGCATATGATACTCCATACCCATGGCACTCTGAATCTAGCTCCTGTAGCTTGTATAATGTCACAAAATTCATGGCACTGTCTTGGACCACTGGTGCTATCTGGCACTATAAGTGCATTATATAGGTCTTACTTTAGGGCTAATACTTAAATAGAGTGCCTGATTGTACCAGTGGTCCAATATAGTGCCAAGAATTTTGTGACATTATACAAGCTACAGGAGCAAGATCCATGGTGCCATGGGTATTGTGTACCAGATGCATGTCTTCAATCTTTTGGTTCTCTTACACATCCTGCACAATATTGACCAAAAAAAATAGGTCAAAAAATCAATTTTCTCCAGCACAATGGGTGAAACAGAGGGGTTACTTTGCATGAAGATGCAGAGCTATGTTTCACACTCTATGTCCAAGTATATGCTCACCTGGCCCTCTTGAGACACTGTGGCATCAATTGGCACTTGTGGCTTAATGAGGCACAACAACAGTGCCCAAAGATAAAGCCCACAGAAAAGCCTATAACAGCATTGGAGGGAGACAATGTGGTGCTTGTACCAAAGCCTAAAAATCAAAAGACATTGAAGATCTGTAAAGCCATTAAGTGCAATAATGAAGAGTGGGCTAATATTCAAGTGGCCATCAGAAGTCTAGCATGTCATCACCTAAACACTGGCAAACTGTGGGACCATCAAGAACTCAAGGCCAAGCAGAATGCACTTGACCTGTTCCATGAGCATTATCCTGGGCTCAAACAGGCAAACAGATTTTGGACCAGCATTGCTATTCAAAGAAAGTATCTTAAGAATAGCAGAAACTATTAAAGGCAGAAGAATAAGGGTGCCATGGCTAAAAGCCAGTGGCTTCTTCAAGAGCCTGCTTTGGTGGTGTATAAGTCCAAGGGAGAGATACGTCCAATACTTCATAAGTGTTTTGTGTGTGGGGTGTTCACTGGGTGCAATAACCTCTGGCAAAAGCTTGCTAGGAATACTTGGGTTCTGTCTCTAATCTAATGTGATGGGGAATAAAGCCACAAGCTTGTCAAGGGAATATTATTGAGCCACAATCCCCAACTTGGTTGGCATCTTAACAAAAGTATGTGCTGGGTTCAGCATCCTTTGAGATGACAATTTACTAAAGCTTCCAAGGTCAAAACAACTGTAACCTTCATCAGCAGGGACTTGATAAGAATGTGACTGTGGTCAGTAGCTACAAAGACAGAAAAGTATCTTTGCCTGTACAAGAACAAACTTGGGAAAGAATCAAATATTATAAAAGATACCTACTCTGAGTATTCCTCACAAGTAGTGCCTCCAAGGTCAGTTGGCTGTCAGTGCAGTTTCCTGGGAGTGACCTGTGGTCTGGGGTTAGAAGTACAGGTAGCAGCAGTTAGCAGTGATCACACTAATCAACAAGTTGGTATATTGATAAAAGGGATGATGATTTAATGTTGAGGGATGGCCTCCCTTATATACTTTTCTCACTGGCTAAGTGATTACTAATCATTGTGTTCCAGAAGGTTCTGGATATCAATAGAGATCTTAATGACATCAGAATGACCTAAGAATGTTCCAAGTAGGTGCTGGAAGGTTCTAAGAGGCACAGCACATCCAACCAATCAGGAATCAGTATTCTAAAACCTGTTTAACATAGGGCTACCATATATGGTAGGGAAATGGTGGGGATGGTGACACGGGTTGACCATGTGTCACAGGTACTGGCGTGGGTACTTGCCTAATATAGAAGCACTTATAGCTAGTAATCTTACATAAAGTGAGGGGTAACTTATGCAATAAAGTAAGCAGGTGTGATAGTCAACCAGCTTTTGGCATAATATTGATCAGGTAAGTCAAATGGGATAAAACTAAAGTAAGTGTAGTAGAGATACAGGGAAGTAGAAAATATGGGATTGAGCATATCTGTCAGTGGGTGTCACTGTCACCCCACTACACCGCTACAAGTAGGTCCAAAAGCTCCAGACAAGCATCAACAAGATGTCAGGCAGCTGGAAGAGTGCCAATTAGGGACAAGTAGGCTGATATGAATGCACTAGCACAGCATTTATCAAGGAAAAAGTGTAGTACCACTCAAGAAGCACCCAGTCAAAGTAGCAGTGAAGGACCTGGCAGTGATAAAATCCAGCCGCTGTACAGGAGCGTATCACAACCATGGTTGAGAGCTCAAAACAAGCAGAAAAGAAATGTCAGGTTGCCAGAAGAGTGCCAGTACAGGACAAGCAGGCCAAAACCAATGTGTCAGAGTGGAATTTATCCAGGAGAAAATATAGTTCTTTACAAGAAACAATCCGACAAAGTAGCAGTGAAAGACTTGGCAATGATTAGGGTAAATGCAAAGAGAAAAAAGTCAGCCCAATCCAGAGACAGAGAAGTGTGAGGAAAAAGGTGCAGCACTCACCAATTATTGCCATCAGCCCAGTACAGGCTGAATTCCAACATAGCCAAGAAGAGTTATCATCAAGACAACGCCTATTTTTACAAAATGTGGAAACAGCCAGTAGAGCTACACTATAGTGAGGTAGGTGAGTTTGAAAAGAAATAAGTTGTCAACCACTGCCTCTACATCCTCCACAGTAAACAGAGTGGAGCTCTCAGTGATAGGCTAAGCAACTACATCAAGAACTCAAAAACTATCTCAATTCCTGGAATTTGGAATACACATAGGCACACCAAAGGGTTGCGCACTTCTTCAAAGGCAGTGCTGATGCATATACACCCCAATATTGCAAGAATATATTGCAACAACTGCCAGATGAGGCACTAGACCTTACAGCTCTGGCTGAAGACCAGGACATATGGGAGCCAGTGAATGAGGAATGCTATAAAGTTGTATGGCTCCCATTGAGGTTATAGAAAAAGGGAGCAAGAGCAGAAATACTTATAGAATAGTGGATTTTTATGGACTTGCTTGTGTAATGTGGTGTTGGTCATAATGTTAATGTTGCAAATAGGGATGTGTATAGGTCAGTGCTATTGGCAATTTAGTCACCATGGTGGGATTATCACAATTATTCTCTATGAGCAACAGTTATGCAAGCCTGAAATAATCCTGCATATGAGGCATGGCGCCTGCATGAACATGAGTCCAATTAGTGTCCCATCACAGAAAGCATTATAAATGACTTGTGGCACAACATGCCCATATATATGCAATTCTATATCTCCTTTAGTTTGACACAATTTCATGTATGTAAGCTGCTAAAAAATAAAGCAAAGTTATCTATTTGTGTTATGTAGTGTTAGGAATAGTTTAGGGCTTGTTCAACTATATAAAGATGGGTTTATAATAGACTTGCTCCGTTGGATAGTGCCACATAGTGCCAGCCTGTTTGTGGTGCTGGATCAATCTGGCACTCTTTGGAACTATCTGGCACTATAATTTCTACCATGCTGCCAGTGGTATGATACAGTTACTGGTAATTTTACTCAATCTTACTTATGTTGCTCAGAATAGTGCTTTCCTTGCTATATTTACTCTTCATAATGCTCTGGACACATTTCTCTCAGTGGATGTCTTCTTGTATGAACATACTGTGCATTAATAAGTATCTTAACTATTTTACCTATTCTGCTGTTTTCTCCTATATAGGACTTTCCTCTGTAATTACCTGCCAATATGCTGAATCTCTTCAGATATCCAAATGTGTGCTCTACCCTCACTCTGCAATGATTAAATATCTCATTGTAGAGCTTCTGCTCCCTGCTAAGCACACCATTCCTTGGCTTCCTATAAGCTGTAATACATCCTAATCTCTGACAATCCTCTCCTATATAGGCTAAGTCTGCCATACATTTCTCCCCTCTACTGAATTCAGGATGATTCTCTACCCAGAGTGCTTTGTCATGCCTACTTCCAGCAAATGGCCCACTAAACCAGATGATGTTACCCTCAATGTCAGACAGTGCTTAAAACTTCACACAGTGTGCCTTGTACTTGCCAGAATAAAAGTGCCTCTGCCCTCTAGAAGGTCTGTTAATCCTCACTGGGAAGGTATCCAAAATACTCCTGATATGGAACCTGTTGCTGAACACTCTGGGATATGGAAGTCTATTGAAGCTTCTGAACCTAGTATTCCAAGCTTGCGCTAAGTCATTCATACCCTCTGCAAGGTGGTTCTCCATTGCTGTCAGCTGGGAATGAAAGCTCTAGGACTTTTGTTGCCATGGATGGTGGGATGAAACTTTGTAGGGCAATAGTTCTTGTAATAGCAGAGAAGCTTAACAAGGGATCTCCTTGAGTAGATTGGGGTTGATGGTCCACAGTACTTGGAATAGATCTCCTCTAGTGTGTCAAAATGAAATCCAGTGGTAGTGATGGGATTGATGAGAAAAGACCATTCAGATGAGTAAGTCATATCAAAATTGGTGGATGATTGTATGGAGGTGGTTTGAATCAATTTGGCACAATCTGCGTCATTTATCTGATTTTTAATACATTATGGTTAAATCTCCATTAATTGCCATGTATCCCATCATTATGTCACAAAAATCATCCGCAAACAATGCCTTGATACTTTTATTGATGCTTTAATCTTAGGTCTATAATCAAATAGGAAATCTGCAATTGATGTGATCTGATCCATGTCAACGCAATCCAAGATGCATCATGCATGATATATGGAAAATTCAACAATCACATTAGTTTTCATATATATTTCATATAAGACCAGGTTAATGCTAATATACTGCTGTATAAGTATCCAAATCTGTTGCTATGGTACCCATATCAAGCCTCAACTCATCTTTAGTACAACCCAGACAAAACCCATCCCCCAGCTCACAAGTGCAGTCTGCACCGGAAAAGTTGATGTTGGATCCGTTCAAGTTCTTGCCAAATGATTTTAGTATGGCCCAAGTGTCTGTGATGAGCCTTCATACAGATATTTGGGCACTACTGATTAATCTAGCAGAACTAGATACCTCAGAGAGTCAACAAAGATGGAAGAATTTGAGTAGAAAGCTGTGGCATGAGTTCTACATCAAGATGCCAGCCAATGTATGTAAAAAGATATATAACAAGACAAGTATTGAAATCAAGAATGAGCTGAGAGTGAGGGGATTTGACAAAGAAGCCACGCAGGAACAATTTTGCGCGCAATTTGCACAGTACGGGCCGGATGCGTCTGTATGTACCTCAACTTTGGGAACCAAAGAGATTTTGAATGAGTTTTTGCCCCAAATGACTAATGTACTATGTGATAGATTAGTAGAGCTAAGTGGCTTCCAAGAGCAATATACACAGGACTCATCCAGGCAACAGTTCCAAAGTATCAGACAGAGGGTAAGTGAATACCTTGAGGAATCAGATGGTGAGCTTCAGGAGGAAGAATACAGACCGCAAGCTACATTGTCCAGATTGCACCAGCACACCTTGCTGGATTCCCTACCATCTCTTGCAACCACAGCGTGCTGGCACACGTCAGTCCAGACCATGCCAACACCCTTTACCAGAATTCCCTGCATTGAGTCAACGCACGTGCTTCAGAGCAAAACTACAAGAACTCGCCAAACTGCTCATTTAGACACAAGTCCATTGGAGCGGACCAAGTGGCATCAACATGCAGCATCACATCAAACTCAGCAAAGGGCCATCTCAACGCATCAAGGCGCACCTGCACGTGCCGTTTTGCCTGACCATCAGCAAGTTACTTCTGGTGAACTGACTGCTGATGACCAACATGAAGTACTCAACCACCGGAGCCCTTAGCAAGTAAAAGAATGTGTCAGCATGTGGCACTACAGGCTGGTTCAGTTGGTTCAGCTGGAGCAATTCAGTGCGGGCAAGCTGCAACATTGCACTCATCAAGAAGGAGGCAAAATACTGACTACAAATACACAAGTAGCCAAGATGATAGTCAGCCAGGAAGTAGTATAGGTGTGCAAAGTGAGTCACTACCAAATGCTTCAGTAGTAATCCCTGTGAGAAAAAAACCCAGGAGAAGATGATGCAATTGCTTTGAATTGCTCACATTAGTAATGATCCCAACAACCCTTTTTTTTTGTGATCAAAATCAAGCCATTGCAAATCAGTGATCATCAAATTTTTTATATAAGTAATATCAAGGTCATCTCACATTTGAGACAGAACCCCTATAAATAAACACCCTGCATATATATACATCATCTGTAATACCAGTGCAGCTATGGGATCTGTTTTGCACCTACACAATTGCTTGCATGCTAGCTATAACACCTTGTCCAATCACTAGGATCAGGGATTTACTTGCTCAATGGGCAAAATGGGATATTTGATGGCAAATCAGGTAGCTTTTTCAGTAGTCAATGAGCCAATTGGGGGCTGCCAGCTTCTGGATACTTTTGGAGCAATTAACCACTGAGATACTGTCCAATTGGAGTGAGGGTGACCAAAATGGTAAGTATCAGTGTAGCTTATAGTGTAATACACATTTATTTCCATTTACATTAAAGAAACATTTCCAAATACCGGATTTTACCTGTCATAATAGCGGTATCCAATTGCTCACATGATGCAAATATTACAAGTTGGCACAATCATCCGTGCCAACCTCATTGTGTCAGATTGTGCCACAGTATGCAAGATTGTCCCACATAGTGCAAAATTGTCCAAGAACAATCCTGCCTTCTGGTAGCTATAATATTGCGCCCAATCATTCTTTACAACCGCAGATTGTGCCACGCGCCCTGGTACGGTACAATGGAACAAGTCTAATATATAACCATTTCCAGTATTTAGGTAATGCAATAGCCTATTGAGTATTCAATAACTCAATAGAGCATAATGCTTAAAATATTCTTGAACTTGGCCTGTAAATAAGCTATATGCAATGTGCTTCACATCTAGGGCAGAGGTTGGAACTTCTATGAATTACTTGCTCCTTTACTTTCATAGGGATATATTTGTATTTGGAAGTCACTCTGCTTTCAGTGAAGATGCACCTGATTTCAAGTTATTTGAACCCCTTCAACCTAAAAGGGGATGTTGAAGGGGTGCTTGAAGGGGACTTTAGAAGTATATAAAGGTGTATCTGGAGTAAATGGGCCGCTTCAAGTGGCCTCTTAAAGGGACTTTACACTGAAGGGGTGCCTAAGGAGTTTTCATAAGGGGGTTTCCAAAGGGATCATCTCTCTAAAGGGGTGTTTTTCAGTGAAGGGGCTTCTGAGAGGAGACCTCTCTAACAGAAAAGTGGTAGTACTCTTGCAGAACTCATATTGTAGTGTGTGAGCCTTGAAGTGTCTTCACTGGTGCAGTACTGATCAAAGTCAAGCTACTCAGCAGGGCAAGTGATGCTGGGGAAGTCTTAACAACTTTAGGCTTTTAATTGTAATGTAGAGATTTGGGAAAGAAATGCTATCTTCTATTTTGAAACTTTGGAAGTCCCATATATTGAATTCCTTAAAGATTCAAGATTTCTGGACAGTTGCACTGGCAATGCACATCATACAAAGCTAAATACAGCATCTACACAGATTGAACATAGGCACAGCACCTGTAAAGGCTGCACTAAACTTCAATGGCTAGATCAACAGTTATGTGCAGTCAGAGTCACTATAGTGAACCTAGCAATAGATGGCTAATATAATCAATGAACTCTGGTGATCATAACTTCCCAACCACTGCTTTGAATGAGCTGTAGTCTGAAGCATATACTGGCAGCTAAGTGCTCTGCATGGCATAATAATCTTTGATGGACTGGTCTCTGGGTTCTGAGCTTTTGTCCTTAAAAGCTGAAAACACCTAATCTCTCATTTGTGATTACAATCACAGAAGGCAAAATAAAGAGATGAGTGAAATATTGGTCTTGCAAAATTGTAGTGATGGAATAGTTTGCAATACCACAGCTGCCAGCCAGCCCCACTGCATTATGTAGCAAAGGAGTGGTCAAAAAGCTGCTTACTTTGACATCAAGAGCAGCAAGCAGGGTTACATCAGCAAAAGGCTATGTTGGTAACTAGCTTACCAATAGTAACAATGAAGTCTCCTCAAGCTCTGTTGTGTTGTATTATGATTAGTTTGGGGCTTGTCCTACAATGTAGAGGCTAATCAACAATATACAGCAACTTCCAGTATGCTAATACTGAAATAGTTTATTGGGAGTTTGATATACCAATAGAAGATATAACTTTCACTAATTTCCTCAATCTTAGGCTCAAAATATATTGTAGGCAGTGTTTATCACTTCTACAGCAGTGTTCTGACCTTCTGTCAACTAATGGGCTTATTACCTTTATAGTAACTTTTCCTTAATTGAAAGTCCCTTTCCTTTCTGAGATAATATTTCCTAATATGGAAATTCCGAACGCCCCAGTAACCTAAAGGGGTGTGTTGTAGAAGTCTCTACAGGGGTGTCTAAAGGGGTGTCTTTAGAGTAAAGGGGCTTCTTGTAGTGGTCTCTAAAGTGGACTTTACACTAAAGGGGTGCCTAAAGGGGCTTCTTTAGAGTAAAGGGGTTTCCTCAAGGGGTCTCTAAAGGGGTCTTTAGACTAAAGGGGTGTCTAAAGGGGTGTCTTTAGAGTAAAGGGGTGTCTTAGAGGGAACCTTTCTGACAGAAAAGTGGTAGTTTTTTGTAGAACTTAGATTGGATTCTTGTGAGCTTTGCAGTCTCTTTACTGATGTAGCACTGATCAAAGTCAGAATACTCAACAGTGCAAGTGATGCAGGGGAAGTCCAAAAGTTACACGTGATCAAAGTCACCATAGTAATCCTAGCAATTAGGCATAGTATATATAATAATTGGACTCTTTTGGTCAAAACTCCTTAAGTACTGCTTCAAATGAGCTGTAATTTGAATCATGTGTTTGCTACTACATGTTTTGTATGATTAAATATTCTTGGGTGGTTTGCTTGTCAGGGTCTGGAGCATTTGTTCTTCAAAGCTGGGAATTCTTGATCTTTCACTTGTGTGTTATGATAGCAAAAAGCAAAATAAAGAAATGAGTGCAATATTGGTTTAGAGATATTGTAGTAATGGAATACTTTCATTACCACAGCTCTCAGACAGGCTGAGCAGATAACAAGTGTGGAGCAATTAGAATCTCAGGCTGAGTCAGGGGTATGTTTATAGCAAGAAAAGAACACAAGTAGCTCAATTGCATAGCTAAGAGTTGAGCCATTTTCTTGAGTCCTTGCTGGCCAAGTCTCCTCTTGGAAAATATATCTGCTTGTCTACCCAACTGCTAGTACATGAGATAATGATAGTTGTCAGATTTTAGAAACTTGAAGTTCCGCTGATTATATGATGACATTCTGCTACCCTTTTGTTAATTTTTTCTTGTTGGGATGTCAGAAGAATGCCCTACTGCCTTTGAGGCATGATAGCACTACTTAAGCGTAGAGCCTACAGAAAAATCTATTACTGCATTGGAGGGGAGAATATCATCAACATACTAAAGCCTCAAGATCAAAAAACTCTGAAGATTCCAGAAGCAGTTGAGTGAAATAATGAAGAATGAACAATGTCAAGAGGCTGCAAAAACTCTAGCATGGCATCACCATAAGGCCAGCATTGCATGGGAGCATCTGGAGCTCAATGCTTGGCAGAATGCACTTGACTTGCTCTGTAAGCATCATTCTAATTTTAAACAAGTAGGCATATTTTGTCCCAGCATTTATATGCTAAGAAAATTGGTTTGGTAGATCTTCACAGGAGCTAGCTGTAAGTTGCTTTAATGTTGTGATAATGCCAACAATAGTCTGCAAAAAGGCTATCAAAGCAATACCAGGCTTTTTTTTGTGTAAGGCAATTGTATGGTCCAACCATATAAGTCTGCTCAAACAAATGTGGGCAGCATTGCACCTACAAAGCTGCCATACAAGTCTTGCCAAATGACTATTGTAGTAGATCTCTGATACCCAACACAATATGAGCAGCATTTTGATCAGTGATCCTGCATCTACAACTGTCAAAGCTGAAACTGAGTCCTTCTGCTGTGGCCTTGCTTACAGATAGTAGATTCTTGGCTATTTCTGGTACATAGAGTACCTCTTTAAAGGTCATGGTATGGCTTCCTTCACTGCTTCTAAGGTTTACCTGAATGGTTCCTTCTCCCACTGCTTCAAGTGTTCTATCATCACCCATGAAAACCTTCTTGATTGGAATTTCTCAATATTGGGAAAAAGTTTTGTTTAGTGTGTAAAGTGTTGAGATATTCCAGAGTCAATATACCACATCTGAGAATCCTTGTTTATGGTCATATTTAGTGCAGATATGAGTAGTCTATCTTCAGTTGTTGCAGCATTTTCATATTCAGGCTTTTCTGCTGACTCTCTCTCTTTTTGAAGCACCAGTCTGATATGTGTCCTTTCCTTTTGCAGTAGTTACAGAACAGATTGCTGTTGCCTTTGAAAGGTCTTATGTGCTTCTTTTGTTGCTTATTACTGCTTATTAAAGCATTTTCTTCTTCCTTCTTGTTAGAGCTTGATTTTCTTAATTCTTCATCCAGGAGCCTTCTGTATACATATTTTAAGTTCAAATCATAAGTTCTGGACTCTAGGGCTAATACAAGGCCCTGAAACTCTTCTGGCAGGCTATTCAGGATGGTTACTACAACATCCTCATTAGTAGTTGGTACAGCCACAGATTCCATCTCATCCACCAGTTGGGTAATCCTGTTTAGTAGATTTTTCATTTTTTCTGCTGGCTGCATCTTTGTAGCAAAGAGTTTTTGCCTAAGATACATTTTCTTAGCAGCTGCACATGACTGGTAGGTGTCTTTTGATGCCCTCTAGGCATTCTATACTGTTTGTGCTCTTGAGCATTGAATTATCAATTTGTCTTTAACATTAAGGCAGATGTTGTAAGAATTTGTAATTCCACCTAAATATTCACCTAACTTAGTCACTTAGATCATTACCTTCAAATCCTAGAGAATATCAACCTAATTCCTTGTTGGGTTTTACTTAGAACATTTTCACCAAGATATTGGGCACCCAGAACATGAAAATTCTCAAAGTTGTTCAAACAGCCCCAAACTTTGCACATATGTTCTTGGGACCCACCTTAATCTATTCCACATGTTTTTTATGCCAGTATCATATAAAGGTATAGTAAAACCTTTATATTCAGTGCAGCATTAAGTGAAAAACACAAAATCTACTTGTCCTCCCAATTACTTCAAATATCTCCAACACTCTTACAGCAGCAAGTGCAGTTAGAGGCACTTTGTTCTTTCCTCTGGTACTTTAAGGCTTCCTCTCCCACATTTTAGGAGCACATTGTTCTCCTGTGCAGTATCCCAAAGACCACTTTCTTGTAGCAGCATCTTCATCTTCACCTTACATACTTGTTAGTTAGATCCATCCAACTTTTCAGCAGAGGAAAAAATTCCAGTCATAGCAGTAGTAGACAATACAGAGAGTGACAGTTTGGGACTTATAACCTGTTGTAAGAGTCTTGGGGATGTTGGAAGTGATTGGGAGGACATGTAGATTTTGAGGGTCTCACTAAGTAATTGATCAAATGTAAAAGTAGTATTTATACTCATACATGATCTGTGGTAATGGAAAGTATTCCATTACTACAATATCTCTAAACCAATATTGCACTCATTTCTTTATTTTGCTTTTTGCTATTGTAACACACAAGTGAAAGATCAAGAATTTCCAACTTTGATGAACAAATGCTCCAGACCCTGACAAGCAATCTGCCCAAGAATACTATGTCATACAGAACACATAGTAGCCAACACATGTTTCAAATTACAGCTCATTTAAAGCAGTACCTAAGGAGTTATGACCAAAAGAGTCCAACTATTATATATACTATGCCTTATTGCTAGGATTACTATGGTGACTTTGATCGCGTGTAACATTTGAACCAGCCAATCAAATCACGTGATATTATAACAGGTGCTGCGCCTATGTCCGATCTGCGCCACTGCAAAATTTTAGCTTTGTATCACGTGTATTACTTGCGCAATCATCCAAAGACTTTGATCCCTCAAGATTTTCATATATATGACTTCCCCAGCTGAAAAATAAAGAGAGAGCCTCTCTTTCCAGAATCTCCACACTACGATTACAAGTTTAAAGGTTATAAGACTTCCCCTGCATCACTTGCACTGTTGAGTATTCTGACTTTGATCAGTAGTACATCAGTAAAGAGACTGCAAAGCTCACAGAATCCAGTCTAAGTTCTACAAGAAACTACCACTTTTCTGTTGGAAAAGTCCCCTCTAAGAGACCCCTTTACTCTAAAGACACCCCTTTAGACACCCCTTTAGTCTAAAGACCCCTTTAGAGACTTCTACAACACACCCCTTTAGGTTAAAGGGGAGTTCAAAATTTCCATATTAGGAAATATTTTCTCAGAAAGGAAAGTGACTTCAAAATAAGGAAAAGTTACTATAAAAGTAAATAAGCCCATTAGTCGACAGAAGGTCAGAACACTGCTGTAGAAGTGATAAACACTGCCTACAGTATATTTTGAGCCCAAGATTGAGGAAGTTAGTGAAAGTTATATCTTCTATCGGTATATCAAACTCCCAATAAACTATTTCAGTATTAGCATACTGGAAGTTGTTTTATATTGTTGATTAGCCTCTACACTGTAGAACAAGCCCCAAACTAATCATAATACAACACAACAGATCCTGGCAAATCAAACTCACAGAATAGGTTAAGGAAGGTCCCCAGAACATGTGTGCAAAGTTTGGGGCTGTTTGGACAAATTTGAGAATTTTCATGTTCTGGGTACCTAGTAATTTGGTGGAAGTATTCTAAGTAAATCTCAAGATGGAACTTGGTCATTATTTTCTAGGATTTGAAGGTAATGATCTAAGTGACTAAGCTAGGTGAATACTTAGGTGGAATTACAAGTTTTTACAACAATGATGACAAAACTTGATCTCAAATCTACCAGTGGTCAATATTGAATCAGAGCAAATAATGAGAATTTTTTCACTTCAAAGGGCTCCACTACTGTGGCTCAGCCAGAACCAGTGCTTATGAATATCCCAGAAGTGATTGCTTCACCATTACATAGAAGGAGATCTAACAGGATTAGAAATAGTCCAAATTGTTATATTGATGAGGGACAAACTTAGACAATTCCTATTAAGCATATATTGACAAGCCCTAAGCTGCAAAGGGGCCCCAAATAGCCCTTGGACAGAGCTTTAGTAATCGGAAATAACAGAGGAGTATCAGGCTCTGATGGGAATCCAATCTTAAGACTAAGTTAATATACCAATCAACCTCAAATAAGATGGATGTAGATGGCTCTTCAAGACAAGATACAAGGCTGATGGTAAAATTGAAAGATATTGAGTAAGACCTGTGGCTAAAGGATACTCTCAAACTAAAGTACTGGACTACACTGAAACCTTTGTTGTGGTAGCCAAGTTTAATTTCATCCAACAATTATAGGTTATTGTAGTCATAGAGAAGCTTATTATTCATTGAATGTTTGTGAATGCTGTATTTTTGAACTGGGAACTTGAAGAAGATGTATACATGGATCAGCTGATAGGTTAGCTGACAAAAGTATTACCCATTTGGTATTCTAGCTCAAACAATCACCAGGAGCCAATAGTTGCAAAATAGATTCTTATTTGGAATTGTTGAGTTTGTAAAGGAGTACTGCAGACTATTGTATGTATATTAAGCCAGATAGAGAAAATCCAGTACTATTAGCTCTATATGTTGACAATCTTATGATAGCCACTAATAACAAAGAGACCTTGGAAGAGAATAAAAACAGCCTATCTAAGTAGTTCAAGATGTGCAGTCAGGGGAACTCAGTTATTGCTATGGGATAAGATTCTCCATAGACAGATGGACCAGATTATCACCCTAAGCCAGTCCCAGTATATTCAAGTTGTACTTAACAAGTACCAAATGGAAGAATGCATACTGGCAGCTACCCAGATGAAGACCAACCTTAACTGGGCCAAAACTCAACCAAATGAAGAGAGCTTGGTGCTATCTAAAGGCGCAGAAAAGAGTATCTTAGGTCATAGCTAGTACTAGTTGGTGTATATATTTAGTTGAGTGGGAGTCTTGTATAAATTTGTAATTCCACCAAAATACACACCTAACTTGGTCATTTAGATCATTACCTTGAAATCCTACTGAATACTGACCAAATTCCTTGTTGGGACTTACTTTGAGAAATTTCTGGTTCTGGGCACCAGATGTTTTGGTGAAAATATTCTAAGTACTTCAAACAGCCCCACACCTTGTACACATGCTCCCGGGACCTTCTACACATACTCTATCTGCCTGTTATGCCAAGACCACGTAAAAGTATTGATACTACTTTTACTTCCAATAAATCATCAAGTGAAAACCACATATTCTGCTGTTCTGTCAATCAGTTCCAATATTTCCAAGAGCTCAACAACAATATCTAAATGTAATTAAAATGTTAAACAAATCCCCCATAAGCACCAATAGATATCCAACATATGTGTGATAATACAAATGCAAGGATTGAATGAACCTCATATGTATTTATTCAAGGGGCCTTCTAAAGTAGCTTCTACCCCAAGTAAACTGGAGGCATCAGGAGTCATGTGTTGACGCTGTAGGAATAGTGAATCAAGGGTGGATTACCAAGGCTAATATAGCACATCTAAAACTTTTATGCAAAGGGTTGGTAATGTCACCTGAGTGTCTATACAGCAAGCATTAAGCTGATGGGAAGAATAGTCAAGTTGCAAGTACCACCATATCTCAGTCTCATCATGAATGAAACCTCAATGACTGGCATGGAATTGATGAGTTGGTGTGTGGAGGACAGACACAAAGAGCTGGAAAATAAGGAGTCTAAAGGTGCACATGACTACACCTATGCCTTTGCCATTAGGAAGCTGCACAGCCCCAATCCACAGGTAATCTGTGAAGTACAGCCAAGTTGAGCTGGCCACACCAAGCAACTGACTTTTATTATGGCAACTTTACCAAAGTATGCCAGATATCTCATAGGTACAAGCCAATTTCAACACTTCACTATACAGAATCTCCACAAGAAAGAACAAGGGCACACCTATCAAAAGGACTAGGTGTTTGCATCAACATTTAAAACTTAGCCTATTTTACTATGTTAGAAAATCTAGTACCCTAACTGATTTTCCCTAACCCAAATATAACTAATCCCTGTTATGGTTTATTTTATCACTTCTCAGAATCTGTTTTTAGCTGTCACATCTGATCAATTTTCATGTGGTCATAATGTCCTCAACTGATCCACTAAGCCTTACCAAGTGATTAGTATCTGATATCTATCCAATTACTTAGCAGTTGCCAAGACATCAGCTGATTAATGATGCAAATTTTAATTTATCTTATGCACCTATCAACACTGTTGTAGTGGGGACACAGTGATACCCACTGACAGATGTGCTCATTTGCATATTTTCTACTTCCCCATTTCTCTACAGCACTTATTTTAGTATTATCCCAATTGTTTTACTTGATTAGTACTATCTCATAAGCCAGCTGACTATCTCACCTGCTTACCTTATTGCATTAGTCATCCCTCACTTTATATAAGATTACTAGCTGTAAGTGCTTCAATATTAGGTAAGTACCCATGCCAGTACTTGTAACACATAGCCAACCTGTGTCACCTTTCCTACCATTTCTATACCATGTATGGTATCCCCATGTTACACAGGTTTCAGAGTATTGGGTCTTGATTGGTTGGATGCGCTGTGCCTCTTAGAACCTTCCAACACCTACCTAGAATACTCTTAGCTCATTCTGATGTCATTAGGATTTCTATTGATCTATGGAGCCTTCTGGAACACCATGATTAGTAATTACTTAGCTAGTGAGAAAACTACATATGGCAGGCAATCCCTCAACAGTATATCATCATCCCTTTTATCTATATATCAACTGTTGATAGTGTGATCACTGCTACCTGCTGCTATCTGAACTTCCAACCCCAGACTACAGGACACTGCCAGGAAACCACACTGACAACCAACTAACCTCAGAGGCACTACTTGTGAGGAATACTCAGAGTAGGTATCTTTTATTAGATTGGATTCTTTCCCAAGTTTATTCTTGTACAGGCAAAGATATTTTTCTGTCTATGTAACTATTGACCGTAGCTGCATTCTTATCAAGTCCTTGCTGATGGAGTTTGCAGTTACTTTGACTTTGGAAGCTTTAGTACATTGTCATCTCAAAGGATGCTGAACCCAGCACATACTTTTGCTAAGACACCAACTAAGTTGGGGATTGTAGCTTGATAGCTTTCCCTTGACAAGCTTGTGGCTTTGTTCCCCATCACATTAGGTTAGAGACAGAACCCAAGTATTCCTAGCAAGCCTTTGCCAGAGGTTATTGCACCCAGTGAACAACCCACACACAAAACACCTGGGAAGTATTGGATGTATCTCTCCCTTAGACATATACACCACCACACCACAAAAAATTCAAATTAGTCAAGTCTCTTGGCACTTAGTAATTCAATTTGATCATAAAAGTATAAATAAAGTTTACCAAACCTTTTGGTTTAGTGTATGTCTCAACAAATTTAAAATTGTGACTCAGCAAAATTAAGAATTCAACAATTCCATTCTAGTTTCTGCCCAAGCCTAGCATATCTAGCACTCCCAAGAGCACCAAGCCTAGCCTGTATAGCAAACCAACTCTGTTGCCTTTATAGCCCAACTCAACTATATACAAGAACAATATTAGACCAGAGCCTCTCTGCTAATATTTCTGTCACTCTTGACAATTCTAAGATTCTGCACTTAGTTCTCACTTAGGTTTAGCTAACTCATTCAAGAGTTTGATTATACTTTTCTCTTGGATACAACATTTTTTTGTTGAATTCCATTACATACATCTGCGTTACAATGTGACCTCAGCAGTAAGAAATCCAAATCTTTCCATGTTGGAAGAAGTCCACAGGGATCAGGAAGAACTAGCTGAACAGCTTGAAAACATTATGCATGAAACAAGTACTTTGATGCTTGAGCACTCAAAGCTTGCCATGACAAGATCAGACAATCATTTTATAGATGAACTTCTTGAAGTTATTTCCAGTTACCAAGATGAATTTGGAATTATCAAAAAAGCCCTGGAGAATGTTACCATTGTAATTGACAACATAGAAAATCCACTAAGCCTTGCTCTGAATCAGCCACCAAGAAGTCAAGCCTTGGATCCTCCAGATCTACATCTCCCTCTAGACCTGCTCTGGTGGTTGTCCTAAGATCCTTGCCTCTTTATGCTGAAGGAGCCAATGCCATAAATAATCTTACTGAGTTTCTTTACAAGTTTAGTCTGTTGTAAAAATTCACAATTCCACCTAAATATTCACCTAACTTAGTCCCTTAGATCATCACCTTCAAATCCTAGAGAATACTGACCAAATTCCTTGTTGGGATCTACTTAGAATATTTTCACCAAAATACCAGGTACCCAGAACATGAAAATTCTTAAAGTTGTCCAAACAGCCCCAAACTTTGCACACATGTTCTTGGGACCTTTCTTAGCCTATTCTACGTGTTTGCAATGCCAAGACCAGGTAAGAGTATAAATACTACTTTTACATTCAATAAATCATTAAGTGAAAACCACATAATCTACTTGTTCTCCCAATCACTTCCAATATCTCCAAGACCCTTACAACAGGTTATGAGCCCCAAGCTGTCACTCTCTGCAATGTCTACTACTGCTATTACTGGAATTTTTCCCTCTGCTGAAAAGTTGGATGGATCTAACTACCAAGTGTGGAAGGTGAAGATGACAATGCAGCTACAAGAAAGAGGCCTTTGGGATATTGTCATGGGAGAAGAATGCCCTCCTAAAAACATGGGAGAGGAAGTCTTAAAGTACCAGAAGAAAGAACAAAGTGCCTTTAACTGCATTTGCCTTAATGTTAAGGACAAATTGCTAATTCAATGCTCAAGAGCAAAAATGGCAAAGAATGCCTGGAAAGCATTGGAAGACACCTACCAGTCATGTTCAGCTGCCAAGAAAATGTATCTGAGACAAAAACTCTTTACTACAAAGATACTGCCAGGAGAAGAAATGAAAAATCTAATTAACAGAATTACCCTGCTAGTAGATGAGATGGAATCTGTGGGCAGACCAACTACTGATGAGGATGTGATAGTTACCATCCTGAATAGCCTGACAGACAAGTTTCAAGGCCTTGTATCAGCCCTAGAGTCCAGAACTGAAGATTTGACCTTAAATTACGTATATGGAAGGCTCCTGGATGAAGATTTAAGAAAATCAACCGCAAATAAGAAGGAAGAAGAAAATGCTTTAATAAGCAATGATAACCAACAAAGGAGGTACCCAAGACCCTGCAAAGTCAACAGCAACCTGTTTTGTAACTACTGCAAAAGGAAAGGACACACATCAGACCGGTGTCTCAAAAAGAGAGATTATCAGCAAAAGAAGCCTGAATATGGAAATGCTGCAACAACTGAAGATAGACTATTCATATCTGCACTAAATATGACCACAAACAAGGATTCTTAGATGTGGTATACTGACTCTGGAGCTTCTCAACACTTTACACACCAAAAAGAACTTTTTACCCAATATCAAGAAATTCCAATTGAGAAGGTTTTCATGGGTGACAATAGAACACTTGATGCAGTGGGGGAAGGAACTATCCAAGTAAACCTTAGAAGCAGTGAAGGAAGCCATACACTGACCTTTAAAGAAGTACTCTATGTACCAGAAATAGCCAAGAACTTACTCTCTGTAAGCAAGGCCACAGCAGAAGGACTCAGTTTCAGTTTTGACAATTCTGGATGCAGGATCACTGATCAAAATGGTGTCCATATTGCTTTGGGCATCAGAGATCAGAATCTATACAAGTTTACTTATATTCCATCATATCTGGAAGCCAATATAAGTAACTTAAATGAAGAAACACCAATGCTTTGGCACAGGAGATTTGGGCACATCAATTTTGATTAATTGCACAAAGCAATCAAAGATCAGCTAATTTCTGGAGTGAAAATTGATCTCCCAGCTAATTTGGAGCACTGTGAAGCCTGCATATATGGGAAACAAGCCAGACAACTGTTCAAGGGCTCTGGGTTAATCAAAACTAAGAAAAAATTACATCTAATTCACTCAGATCTGTGTGGACCTATGCAAAATTTATCCTTAGGCGGGATGAAGTATTTAATCACTTTTATTGATGATTATACAAGATACACATGGGTCTACTTCCTGGAGAGAAAGGAAGCAGCTCTGTGTAAGCTCAGGGAGCTTAAAGCCATGGTTGAGAGAGAAACTGGTGAAAAAATCAAGAAAATACGCTTGACAATGGTGGAGAATATACCTCAAAACTCTTCATCCACTTCTGCATAATTCATGGGATTAAGCAAGAGACTACTGTGCCATACTCCCCACAGCAAAATGGAGTAGCAGAACAAGCTAACAGATCAATAATTGATATAGCAAGATCTATGATCCATGATCAGAAATTATCCTATGATTTTTGGGTGGAATCAGTTGCCACTGCTGTATACCTTAAAAATAGGAGTTATAACAGAATACTTTGTGATTCTACTCCATTTGAAGCATGGTATGGATACAGACCAGGTGCAGAACATCTAAGAGTATTTGGGTTTACAGCATATGCCAAAAAACTGGCAGGAAATCAGTCAAAACCTGAGCCAAAAAGTGTAAAATACATATTTTTGGGCTACTGCAATGAGAGTAAGGCATATAGACTCTACAATACCAAAGCAAAGAAGCTGATCAAGTCCAGGGATGTGTTATTTGATGAAAATGCAAAATTTTCACAAAAAATGACATCAGAGCATGACAAAAATTTGATCTCAAGTCCACCAATTGTCAGGATTGAATCAGAGCAAAACAATGAGAATTCTTTCACTCCAGAGGACTCTACAACTGTGGTTCAGCCAGAATCAGTAGCCAGGAGTATCCCAGAATGGATCATTCCAGCATCAAATGCCTGGAGATCTAATTGGACAAGAAATAGCCCAAATTACTATATCAATGCGGGTACAAACTTAGCCTATGCCTATTCAGTCCATACTGATGAACCCCAGACTGTAAAAGAGGTCCTAAATAGCCCTCAGACAAAGTTTGGAGATCTGCTATGACTGAGGAATATCAGGCCCTGATGGAAAATCAAACTTGGGACTTAGTCAAATTACCAATCAACTGAAAATCAATTGGATGCAGATGGGTCTTCAAGACAAAATACAAGGCTGATGGTACAATTGAAAGATACAAAGCAAGACTTGTAGCCAAAGGATACTCTCAAACAAGAGGACTTGACTATACTGAGACCTTTACACTGGTAGCCAAGTTTAATACCATCAGATTAATATTGGTTATTGCAGCCAAATATAAGTTTTTTATTCATCAGATGGATGTAAAAACTGCATTTTTGAGTGGAGAACTTGATGAGGATGTGTATATGGACCAGCCTGATGGGTTCGTTGGCTAAGATAACCCCCATTTGGTCTGCAAGCTTAAAAAGTCACTATATGGTCTCAAACAATCACCAAGAGCCTGGAATTGTAAGATAGATTCTTATTTGGAATCTTTGAGTTTCAAAAGAAGTAATGCTGACTATAGTATATACTATAAGCCAGATAGAGCAAATTCAGTTCTATTAGCTCTATATGTGGATGATCTTATTACAGCCGCCAATAACCTAGAAACATTGGAAAACACTAAATCCAGCCTATCTAAGGAGTTCAAGATGTCCAATCTAGGAGAACTTAATTACTACTTAGGGATTAAGTTCCCCATAGACAGAAGTACCCAGACTATCACCCTAAGTCAATCCAAGTATATTCAAGATATACTAAAGAAGTACCAAATGGAAGACTGTAACCCAGCAGCTACCCCAATGGAGACAAACCTTACTTGGTCAAAACTCAACCAAATCAAGAGATCTTGGTGCCATCTGAAAGCCCTGACTTTGCTTATCAATCTATGGTCAGCAGTCAGATGTATATCATGCTTGGAACATATCCAGATATCTTATATTCAGTGGGAGTTGTCAGTTAACATAATCAGAACTATGGATCTGATCATACTACAGCAGTTAAGCGGATTTTTAGATACCTAAAAGAACTGCTAATATCTGCTTAAGATACACTTATAAGGATTCAGAACAGGATCTTGTGGGATACTCTGATGCAGATTGGGGACAAAATTTAGAAGACAGAAGATCCACCACAGGATACACCTTTCTTTACTGTGAAGGAGCAATTTCATGGAATTCAAGAAAGCAACCAACCGTCGCACTTTCCACCACAGAGGCAGAGTATATGGCAGCCTGTGAAGCCACAAAAAAAGCAATGTGGTTAAGAAAACTCTTTACAGATTTAGGCCTATGTCAAAAAATGCCTATTACTTTATTACAAGATAATCAGGGATGTATACAATTAGGTAGAAATCCAACTTTTCATGCTAGAACCAAGCACATAGATATTAGACATCATTTCATATGTGAAGCTATAGAGAATAACTTAGTTAGCTTAGTTTACTGTCCTACAGATGAAATAATTGCAGACATATTTACCAAACCATTAGCTAGAGACAAGTTTGAATATCTTAGGCCAAAATTAGGACTAGTCAGTATGAATATTTAGCTTAGTGGGAGTGTGGTAAAAATTTGTAATTCCAACTAAATATTCACCTAACTTAGTCCCTTAGATCATCACCTTAAAATCCTAGAGAATACTGACCAAATTCCTTGTTGGGATTTACTTGGAATATTTTCACCAAAATACCAGGTACCCAGAGCATGAAAATTCTCAAAGTTGTCCAAACAGCCTCAAACTTTGCACACATGTTCTTGGGACCTTCCTTAACCTATTCTACGTGTTTGCAATGCCAAGACCAGGTAAAAGTATAAACACTACTTTTACATTCAATAAATCATTAAGTGAAAACCACATAATCTACTTGTTCTCCCAGTCACTTCCAATATCTCCAAGACCCCTACAACATTGTCAAGTCTTAGCTGCATAGCAGCTAAACCTAAAACCAATTGGGCTAGACTTCTGCCTCTGTCTCTCTCACTATGCAAGATGCTGACTGGGTTGAAGCAAGCATTCCTTCCAATAGGACATGGAAAGTTGCTCAGAACCTCTTTTGTGGCCATTTTTTTCAGGATCCCCTCAAGAAAGCGCATCTAAACTGCAACCTATAGAAAATTAAAATGCAAAAGGTGAATCTGTTTAACACTTCTGTGATAGATTCCAGAGACAAGTGAAATCAGATGTAGTTAGTGATGACAATCCATTGCTTACTTCTCATTTTCTTTCAAACTGTCCACACCAGCTACAGAGCAATATTGTTATTGTCAAAGCATGCAACCCTGCATGTACCTATGACAAAATCTCAGAGATATGTACACTTGCAATCACCATGACTATAGCTGTTGGCCAGGCTTCAGGCAACTCCACTCAAGATGCATCAACAACCAGAAAAGAGAGCAGTCATGTGACCAAAAAGAAGTCAACCATTACAAAGCATTGTGAGCTTCATGGAAGATGCTATCACTCTACTAGTGAGTGCAAAGGCATCACTAAGCTGTCAAACAAGTCAGGAAATACATCAGAGAATCTGCAAAATACCAAAACTGATAATCCATGTGCTGATGACAAATGCATTATATGTGGAAAGATGGGACATAGATCACCTGCCTGTCCTGAGAAGAACTCTTCACCATTGACAAAGATTACCCGGATCCTAGATGAATATTCAACCAATGAATTGACAGGGTATGAGGAAGCATGTGAAGAACTTACAGCTCAGAATTACCACAACCTCTTTGAAATTCTGGCTAAAATTGCAACTGTTCAAGAAAAGAAGCAACCAAATGCGCAGCCAAAAGCTATAGAGGTGCCACTCAAACTCAACAGCCAATCATATGTAGCACTACTGGATATGGATCATCCAACTCTATTGTATCACCTAATGTAGTCAAAGAACTCAAATTGGAAATAGAAAAGCAACCAGGAAAAATCATACTTGCAGCTAAGGACCTCTCAGCCCCAAGAATTGGTATCACCAACCCAATCAGCATACATTGTGGCTCAATGACTATAATCCATCAAATAGAAGCTGTTGACATTCCAGATGGACCTCAGATAGTCATTAGTCCAGACACCTTCACCAAACTTGGCTTTCACATAGGTGGACTACCAGTTTTGTATCCTGGAATCACTAAATCTCAGCCACTCATAATGGATCAGATTCCAGAGACTATCTCACCCCTTCTGGAAGCAGAGGAGTCAATACAACTTTTCAAGAATATTCTCAATCAGTCAAATTGCATATTCAGCTAGCCATAGAAAGAAACCAAGCCATTCCCAGGAACAGTTTCTGCACTATTCCAGAATCCATTGTAATGCTAGAAACCCCACCTGGTGAGACAACATGGAGGAGGCAATACCTAATTCTTCATTCTTGTCAACACTTAGTTGATGAAATAGTCCAAAAGTGGGCTGACAATGTAATTATCATGCAAGCCCCTGTCACTGCAACATTCAACAGCCCTTTGATGCTTGCACCTGAAAAAGACACTGATGGAAATCTAACTCTGAAGAGACTCTATCTGGGTCCTAGACCTCTGAACAAGCTTCTCCAAGATTTTAAATTTCCAATTTCAAGAATCCAGGATATCTTTTCCTCACTATCACTATAATAGCCTCTGGGTCTAAACTGCTGGTGTCTTTGTCAATATGTCACTGTGGTAAAAGCTCCTGCTTCTCTAGCCTTCTAGGTGCTCCAAGTGTCCCCAAAAGCCTTGGTGTGTCTTGTGTGCTACCCTGAAAAGCTCCTTGATGGCAGGTCTGAGATGTACTGTTGAAGGCAGGTGCAGTGATCAACTGCTAATCAATAAAGGAGAAGTGTTACTGATAGAAGGGATGATTTATTGATGAGGGATTGACTTCCCTTAAATACTTTTCCTAATTGCCAAGTGATTACCAATGACAGGGTTCTAGAAAATTCCAGGCATCAGTGAATTTCTTGATGACAATACTATAAGCTAAAATTATGCCAAGAATGTCCTGGAAGGTTTTAAAAGGCGCAGCACATCCTACCAATCAGGGATCAGTAGTCTGAAACCTGTGCAACATAAAGACTCCATATATGGTATTTAAATTGTAGGGATGGAAACACAAACTTAGGTCATGTGTCATGGGCACTGATGCGGGTACTTGCCTAATGTGGACACATATACAGGTCACAAAACTAAATAACATCTAGGATAGCTAATGCTAATAACTAATCAGGGTAGACATCATATGGGGATAATACAAATAATATGAGCAAAAGAAGAATGGGATAATACTGATAAGATAAAATATGGATAAGTACAATGTAATAGCTATGTGAATAAACTTGTCCATGGGAGATATGTTTACTCTACCATAATGTCGTCAATAGACTGACAGCTGCTGGACTGATTCTCAATGCTGAAGAGTGCAGTTTTGCTTGTCTCAAGATCAATCTACTTGGATTCATAGTCACACCAGATGACCACCAACTTGACCCTTTCAAACTGGTCAATATTCCTGAATGGCCAAAACCCACTAGTGCTAAGCAACTCTAGCATTATCTTGGAGTATTCAACTATTTCAGGGAACACATTCCTCTCATGTCCTCATTGAGTGCCCCTATGGATGCATTACACCATAGTCCTGATCTTCTCTCAGCCTGGAACAAGGTTCATGACCAAGCATTTGAGTCACTCTGCCACTTGCTCCCACAAGCACCCACCCTAGCCTACCTACACTTTACTATGACCTTTGTTGCTGCTGCAGATGCATCTAATGCTGGGGTAGGGGCTGTCATATACCAGGATGAAGACCAAAATCCACCTTACTGGATCTCTTTTCAAGCCAGATCCCTACTATTTGCTGAGAGAAACTACTCTGCCACCAAGAAGGTGCTACCTGCCATAGTCTTTGCCTTGAAGAAGTTTCATCAGTACTTATGGGGTAGCCCTTTGACTTTGTACACTGACCACTAAGCCCTTGTCCATATCTATACTCAAAGACTCTGACTCCAATGCTGACCAACTGGCTTGATACTCTACTTGATTATTAATATATAGTTATTCATTGCCTAGGAATACTTGGCATCCTGCCTGACCACCTTTCAAGACTTTTCCCAACCTCACCTTTGGAGAGACATGTGATAACTGACATAATCAGTAAGCTCACTACAACTTCCAAGATAGTTCCTCAACTGGATTCAGCAACTTGGAAAATCCCACATGCCAATGAAAGGAAAACATTGATATGAAGGAGTCATTTACTTGGCCACTTTGGAGCTGCCATACTTATGAAGAAGCTACACTCTGATGGATATCACTGGCCAAATATCAAAGCTGACTGCCTAGAATCTGTCAAGTCTTGCAGAGAATGTCAACTTCACAATATCAGCCACCATGGATTTCACCCTTTGAGTCCCATCCATGCAAGCCTTCCTATGGATCATATTGCAATTGATCTAGCTGGATCTTTCACCATTAGTGATGATGGTAATCACTCCCTCTTTGTAATTGTGGATGTCTGCACACATTTTGTCTTCCTCCAAGCTATCCCAGGGAAGTATGCTGCCATTATTGCACAAGCACTATTCAAGCTCTGCTGCATATTTGCATTCCCTAAGGTCATTCAATTGGATAATTGAACAGAATTTGCAAATCATGTGATCAAATCCCTTTGCCAGAATAGCACCATTGATCACCATCTGATCACTCCATATCATCCCAAAACTAATGGACTTGCTGAAAGATATGTTCAGACTGTTGTAAGAGTCTTGGAGATATTGGAAGTGATTGGGAGGACAAGTAGATTATGTGGTTTTCACTTAATGATTTATTGCATATAAGAGTAGTATTTATACTTTTACATGGTCTTGGCATTACAAGCATGTAGAGTAGGTTAAGGAGGGTCCCAAGAACATGTGAGCAAATTTTGAGGCTCTTTGGACAACTTTGAGAATTTTCATGCTCAGGGTACCTGGTACTTTGGTTAAAATATTCAAAGTAAATCCCAACCAGGAATTTGGTCAGTATTCTCTAGGATTTGATGGTAATGATCCAAGTGACTAAGTTAGGTGGACATTTAGGAAGAATTGCAAATTTTTATAACAAAGACCTCAGTGAACATCATTGGAAATCTATCATGGGTATTAAGAAGAATTGGGACAAGTACATTCCCACTGTACAGTATGCTATCAATACCAAAATTGCCGCTCTACATGGATCCACACCTTTTCTTTGATGTTTGGAAGAAGATACAACCACTTTGGAGACTACCAGAATACAGAGTTAGCAAAGTAGAATACAGACAAGCTAAAGAACCAACTTGAGTACCTTACCAGCATTGTCTACCCTGCTGTCCATGCCAGAAGTAAGACCTCACAGCAAAAGCTGACTTCAACATATGCTTCAAAGCACAGGAACAGCAGCTTCCCAGATAGGTCATATGTTATGACACTAGATCCAATCCAACAATCTAAACTTGACCCCAAATATGAAGGCCCATTCAAAGTTGTCAGACATACCACTGGAGGATTTTATGAGCTTCAGGACAATAATAGAGCACTGCTACCCAAAAACTTTGCACCTTCTTCACTGAAGCTCATATCTCAAAATCCAGTTACTTCAGAATCCTATGAAGTTGAAGCTATTGCTACCATAATGGAGAAGAACCGAATTGCCTTTATTTAGTGAAGTGGAAAGGTTATGGCACCAAACACAACACCTGGGAACCTTACACCAACTTTGATGATGTTGCCATCATTGATGAGCATTGGAGCCACAGGGGAACCTAGAAGATATCAGAAAACTCCTCTCCTTGGAGGAAGCAATGTTGTGCATCAACATTTAAAACTTAGCCTTTTTTACTCCGATAGAAATTCTAGTACCCTGACCAATTTTCCCTAACACAAACATAACTAATCCCAGTTATGGTTTATTTTATCACTTCTCAGAACCTGTTTTTAGCTGTAACACCTGATCAATTTTCATGTGGTCATTACGTTCGCAACTGATCTGCTAAGCCTTTCCAAGTGATAAGTCATCTGAGATCTATCCAACCACTTAGCAGTTGCCAAGACATTAGCTGATTAATGATGCAAATTTTCATTTATCTTATGCACCTATCAACACCCCAACAGATTTCAGTTAGTCCAGTCTCTTGGGGCTTACTAATTCAACTTGATCAGAAAAGTATAAATAAAGTTTACTGAACCTTTGGTTTAGTGTGTGTCTTAACAAATTTAAGATTGTGCCTCAGCAAAATTAAGAATTCAACAATTCCATTCTAGTTTCTGCCCAAGCCTAACATATCTAGCACTCCCAAGAGCACCAAGCCTAGCCTGCAGAGCAAACCAACTCTGTTGCCTTTATAGCCCAACTCAGCTATATACAAGACCAATATTGGACCAGAACCTCTCTGCTAATATTTCTGTCAGTCTTGACAACTCTAAGATTCTGCACTTAGTTGTCACTTAGGTTCAGTTAGCTTATTCAAGAGTTTTATTACACTTTTCTCTTGGATACAACACTAGGATTCAGCAGGGAAAAGGAATATATTGGCAAAGTACTGAAAAGTTTTTTGCTGACATTGAAGAGGCTTTCATAGCCAAAATTGCAGCAACCTAGCATATGTTTGCAAAATGTGTATGTTGCCAGTAATACATGGCATACAGCAACTTTGCAAGTATTGCACTGAAAAGCCAGTATTAAGGTGATAGAGATTTGTCAATTGCAGTAGGTGCGCATATGTAGAGATAGGTAAGAAGGTGGCTATATTTTTCTTTATTTGAGCTATATGTGAAATACCCATAGTAGTGGTGGATAAGCTAACAAAGAGGCACAACTCTACAGTGAAATCAATTAACTACACATATTGGCCAGTTAGGTCCTGTCAAATAAATGTAGGCCATATTAGAGCTGCTTGAATACTATATAAACCTTACTAAAAGGCCATCAAAACACCATCACAATCCTGCCATAACATTAAGAAGGGGGTCAAGAGTTCAAAGCTGCCAGCATTGTGACTGTTATAAAAACTTGTAATTGCACCTAGATATTCACCTTGGGAGTACCAGGAATAATTCAGGGCTAAATCCTGGCTTAAAAGTTGCACTACAGAGAGATGACCACTACAGGGCTTCAAGCCCATGGGGGAGGGGTAGGATAGGATGACTGTATTACCGGTTGGATAAAGCCCATCGCCAATCAGTCACGATAGCACACCAGCTTGCTTGGGGAACCTCATCATATGTTTCTGACTGTATCCAAACCTATTCAATACAGGTGACCACCAACAGATGAAACACCTGATGTACTATCATGACTTCACATTGCACCTTCACCCAAGAAAGCCTGATCGATACCCATATTCACAGTTGCATTTCCAGCCGGTGACCTGGGTTGGGGGCGGATTAAATGCGAGGCGCCCACCCCAAGACCATGGGGGATTTGGAGATGTGGGGCCGGCATGACACCAACTTCCCGTAGGATTCGTGGTGTGGCTCATGTCATGACAATCCCTACGGATGATATGGTATGGTACACTTGGATGGCACATCACACAACTCCAACTGAACGCAGTGATCTGTAGTGGGCTGACAACTGAAGCAGTGGACCGATCAGGACGGGTGCCACGTATCCTTCGTCTCCTCCCTCTCCTCCTCCTCCTCCCTAGCCTTGAACTTGGCGCTCAAATGATCGATCCTCCATATTTTGTGGCGGATCAGAGCAAGGGTTGGTGATTACTTGGCGCATAAGATGGTTCAGGCTCACAGCCCACTTGTCACCAGACCATTCTCCATGATGGGAAGATTCACTAGTCAGCCATCCTCGCCCCAGGGGAAATCACGTGTCAAGCAACATGGGTGTTGCGAGGGGAAGCGGACCAATCCAGAGGCGGCTTGAGAGGCAGCAACGATGGCCCATATTGGGGGGGGAGATCCCTCAGGCTAGCCAACGTCAGATGAGCTGATTGGCGGATATTGGTTGTTACTGATAACACTTGACATATTACGCAACCTAATGGGCTATGGGATTCGAGGGTGATCATCCGCTGATTGGACGGGATGGGTTCCGCAGATTAGGGTGAGTGGGTGGAAAGACGACGCAGAATGAGGTGCGGGTGGTGAAGAGAGCAGCGGAACATGGATCCTGTGTGAACGACCACGTGATCGGAGGGGATCGAGGATCCATGGTCGCCGACGAAATGACCAGGATTGTTGGGAGGGATGGATCGTATTCCACGGATATCCATGGAAATAGGCGATTTAAGCGGGAAATGCCAACCATTTTACTCTTCCAGAGGTATCTCACATCATCACGCCAGCGTCCCTTATATCCGTGAAGTCACTTGGACGCAGGCACGTCCGTCCAACATGTCCACTCCCAACATCATTTCCATCCGAGTAGGTACGTATGGGCGCCCCGTGTGGGTAGGAACCCTTTTTCCCTGGGCTAATCGGTGGTTTTCCCTCAGACAAAGGTCAGAAACGGTTCACTCCCACAATCAAGCAACGAGCCGCCAGAAGAGCAACTCTTGCCAACACCCCGCCACCCGAGAGCCAACCCGACCATGTGGAGAAACAGCCAGAGGAAGAGTTGGCGGTGAAGACCCCCATCCGGTGCGCTCCAACCAAATCCTTTCAATCAACCCTAACCAGTAAGTTGTCGTCTTGGAGCAGACCCGCCCGCCACCTTCCACCTCACTAACCAATACGTCTTAGTCGAGTTCACCCCCGATGGCCAACACACAACCTTCCTCTCTGAAACGCCTCTTTTAACCTCCCTTGCCAACAACCCCTCATTCGCCACGACCACGACCACGACCACGCCCACCCCCATGCATATAGTCCCCACAAAACCCACACCTGTACACACACCCACCAAGGGTACGCTCATCTCAGTCCCCAGCAGTATCGCCAAGTCCCCCACTCCCGACAACCACGAGCCCACCCACGGCTCCGTCACAAAGCACCCCTCGACCGACCTCGACTGCACCCCGCAAACCCCCCACAAGAGAAGAAGGAAGTCCAAAACGCTCGCCGACATCAAGGAGCTGGAGGATTACGACCGGGAGGAGCAACCGGACTACTCCCAAGTCCCGCTCTACGTGTTCTGCAAGGACACCAAGCGTGGCAAGCCTACGAAGGCGTTCATCGAGAAGGAGAAGGCGAAGGTGGAGAGACGGAAGAGGACTCAGCAGGCGACCCCGCCCGCCACACCGGAGTCCACCCACGGTAGGGATGGGAGCGAGCCGCTCCGGGAATCCCCCGGGCCGCAGTTGCAAGAGAGGTAAGGGGGTTTTGGCTTTTTCTGGGGGAGATGGTGGGATGGTTCTCTCGGGATCCCAACTGACTGGCTGGTTGTTTAGCCCGTACGCGCCCCAGATGCGAGTGGTGGATGGTAAACTGGTCCTCGACGACACCTCCCTCTTCGTAGAGCATCGCCAGTTGAGCAACTCCCAAGGGCAGAATCTCGATGTGGTGGAGGAGTCGGCAGCCGATCGTTACGTCAACAGCGGCACATACCTGAAGCGGATCAAATCCCAACGCTGGACCCCGCAAGAGACGGAGATGTTCTACCAGGTAGGCACGCCCACCATCCAGATGATATCGGCGGGGGGTTCGAGATACTAACCGATGTGGTTGCTTCAAGGGGTTGGCGAAGTGGGGTACAGACTTCAGCCTGGTCGCCTCCATGATCCCAGGTCGTACCCAGAAGCACGTCAAGTACAAATTCAAAAGAGAGGAGCTTCACAATCTCCAACGGATCAACGAGGCCCTGCTCCGACGCAACCCAGGCGTGGCCGTGGTCAAGGAGAAGCCACCCGTTGGACGAAAGAAAAACCCTAGTGCGGAGAGGTAGCGCGAACCTCTCCCTCCTCCCCCACCCAAAAAAACACCCTCCCCCCCACCCCACCGTTATCCTTCCTCCCCCTCTGTTTTAGTAATTTTCTTTTATGTTTCAACCCTTGGATCGACCGAAACTTCGTACAATCAAAAACGCCCCTTCTTCCACACCCGTCCACCCAAAAATACTTAATCACATCATCTATATATACATCTATACTAGTCGGATTTCTCTTCCTTGAACATGTCCCCTGCCAGGGCCTAGAGAATAAATACCCTCTCCCCTCATGAAAACAGAGATTCGGTCGGACGCGGTCAACGTGGACCGAACACAGATTTATTTACAGTTCGTGCGGGGGTACGGCGCGGTGGTTGGGGCTGGGCTGGGCTAGGCGGGATTCTCAAAAGCCCCGATGTTGTCCAAGTTCAGGGCAACGTTGCGGTCGAAGTTCGACCAGATGTGGGACAGCATGGTGATGTCGTGGTTCATGTTGTTGAGCTCCTGGAAGAGGGTGGTCAGCCGGGCTGGTCAAGGCTCACGAGAAGGAAGAGGAGAACTTACCTCCATACGATCGTTCACTTCCTCCAGCACCTCGTTTAGCTTTTCCTTGATACCGTCGAGTTGAGCTCAGGGAAGGGATAAAGGGCTTAAAAAAACGAGGGACGTACCACGTTGACAATGATGCGCGACAGCAGGTTCTTCTGTTGGACTTCGTGTGGGCTCTCCATGGTCGTTGTTCCGTAAGGTTGCCGGCTCGATTGGAAGGTTGAATGGCGTTCTGGATCACTCGAATGTTATTATTTACCAGTGTTTATTTACCGCAAGTCATGTGCACAGATCCTCAACCTCGTAACGTCTGAGCGATTTTTTTCACCCAATTATGGGAATCCCCGAATCGATGCTTTCCCCGTCGCTTGGATGGCCAGGGGGATTTCCCCAGTTGCTTAGCATGTCGGAGGGCGTCAAACGGTCTCTAGAGAAGTGCCTGGGTGACCTGGTCGTCCCCAGGATCTTGGATTTACGCAGCGAAGAGGAGTTCCGCGCGAAACGTATAAAGAACTCCACGAACATTCCGTACGAGGAATTGGCCAGACGTTGGTTCGAATTGCCCCACCGACGCAACCCATTCATAATCCTTCTCCCGAAGGACTTGCACGGCATCCCAGATAGACTACAGGAATGGACCATCACGGAAGCGTTCGCGAACACCCCAGAGTTTTGGGCGGCGGCCGAGGAGCTGGGCGTGGTTGCCGAAGGGCCGGAACGCTCGGTCAATTTGCTGTTCAGCCCCTGCCCTTTCCTGGAGGAGAATATAGAGGAAATTGAAGATAGACTTGTGAAGGGGACACGGTCGGAGACACTGAGCTGCTGTGATGTTGGCTGCGGCAGTGGCCGGGATGTTGCCTGGCTATGCTCGCGCTCAAAGGTCAGCTGGAGCGCCCACGCGGCTGACTCTTGGCTAGGCTCGCTAAACCGTACCCGTCAGCTGGCCAACAGCTTGAACCTCTCGGAGAAGGTGACTACCTGTGGAGCCAGATTCACTTCGGAGGGGACGGTGAAGTCGGTGGACTCGAGCAAATCCGAGTACACCCACGAGGGAGCAAGCTTCTTGGACAAACAGTTCGATCTCGTGATCTGTATCCGATTCCTAGAACGCAGTAGCTTTAGCATCATAGACAAGCTGGTTGCCCCGGGGGGCATCTTGCTGTATAGTACGTTTGTAGATGGCGTGATAGAATTTGACAAGCCTAGCGGGAAGAATCATCGGTTGGAGCTCGGCGAGCTGAAGGAATACTTCGGCCATTACACCATTCTTCATGACCGGATTGAGTACATTGAAGATGGCCGACCGGTGAATTCGTTCCTGGCCCAAAAACCCCAACATTAATAAAGTAGCCAACATCAAACACATCCCTCAGCGCCTCTGCCGCCCAAAGGGAACTGGGCATAATCCAGGCTAGCCACCAACATCGAGTGGCAATGAGCCAATCACAATCGACCCGGAGGGGGTTTTTTCTTTTTCACCCAGATTTCGATCGACGCATGGATGAAGTTTTCCTAGGAGTGCTCCCACCTTGGGTGTGTATTCCAACCTAGCCAGTGTATTCGGTTAGATAGTTATTTTTATCTCCCCTTGTTTAATTTTTCCCCCGCCTTATATTTTTCTTTGCGTAGTATTCCCACCGTAGTGTAGCCCCACCACCGGAACGACCCCTAGACATATCACAGAAAATGGAGACCGCTCTTGCCCATCGAGACCATGATGAAGAGCATTACCGCTCGAGAGACAGAGAGCATCGCTCCCGGGATGAGCGTCGTGAGCGAGACAGGGACAGAGATAGAGATAGAGAGCGTGATCGACGCAGTGGCAGAAGGGAGAGAGAACCTGAGCGTTCCAGCGGAAGATCTCGCGAGCGCGAGAGAAGACGAAGACATGAAGATAGGGATTCTCGTAGATCTCGCCGTAGCAGCTCCCGTTCTAGACACAGAAGCCCCTCGGTCACCCCGCTGCACCTGAGGACACGTAAACTGAATAACTGGGACGTCGCCCCACCTGGCTACGAAGGCATGACCGCCGAGGAGGTCAAGGCAACTGGCCATTTCCCACTTCCCGGTCACGCAACTGGACTCGGTGGTCCGGGTGCCCATCCATTCGGACTGCTTGCTCAACAAGCGCTCATGAGCTCCCTGGATCCCTCCAAAATGAGCCAAGGCGCCACCGGACCTGCGGCCCAGAACGCCAGTTTGGCCCGTCAATCACGCCGACTATATGTAGGAAACATCCCGTACGGGATCAACGAGGAGAGCATCTCCGACTTCTTCAATGCCACCATGCTAGAGCTCAACATCACCACGGGCACCGGTAAGCCAGTGGTTGCGGTGCAGATCAACCACGACAAAAACTACGCCTTCGTGGAGTTCAAGGCCGCGGAGGAAGCTACCGCCGCCATGGCCTTCGACGGAATCAACTTCCAGAACCAGTCCCTCAAGATCCGCCGACCCAAGGACTACCAGCCTCCAACCGGACTCGGTAACGAGCCACTCCCCATCCATGTCCCAGGCGTCATCTCCACGAATGTTCCCGACAGCCCCAACAAAATCTTCATTGGCGGTTTGCCGGCATATTTGAACGAGGAGCAGGTGATGGAGTTGTTGAAATCGTTCGGCGAGCTGAGAGCATTCAATCTGGTTAAAGACACCGCCACCGGGCTATCCAAAGGCTTTGCCTTCTGCGAATACGTGGATCCCAGCGTGACCGATATTGCCTGTCAAGGTCTGAACAACATGGAGCTGGGCGACAAGAGATTGGTGGTGCAGAGAGCAAGCATCGGTGCCAAGGCGGCCGCACCATTTATCGGCACCCTCGGCAGCCTTCCCATCCCTGCCGATCTACTTCCCATCAACAACCAGGATTCCGAGCCCACAACGGTGCTTCAACTCTTGAACATGGTGATGCCAGAGGAGCTGGACGACGAGGACGAGTATCAAGGTAAGTTCAGGTGAGCATCTTTCTGGTTGGCAAGTCACTGACGTCTGGTTAGATATCTTGGAGGATGTGGGCGAAGAATGCAGCAAGTTCGGAAGAATCGTTGAATTGCGCGTGCCGAAGCCCATTCAAGGACAGACGGTTCCTGGAGTAGGCAAGGTATCATTTGATCAGTCACGCTTTGGCCAAGCGGGCCCGGTTACTCACCTTCTATGACATCATAGGTCTTTATTCAATACGAGTCGAAGGAGGAATGTAGCGTGGCACTCCGAGCCCTGGCCGGACGCCGGTTTGCTGACCGTATCGTGATCGCCTCGTACCTTTCGGAAGAAAGATTCCAGGCGCAGGATTACTAACCATGATGGCGATGACGATGACGATGACGATGATGATGATGATGGGTTGGATGTATCTTTATTCTCCCTTTCCACCGACTTTTTCATTTTTAATCCATATTCAGTATATAAAAAAAGACGAAGATTAAACACGCCACCAGGCGGACAATGCTATTATGTTGCTAAGATGACCGATGTGTATCACGCTTTCTTGTCACGCTTTCTTCCCCTACTCTACCTAGCTACCACCTGCCATAAACAGTACATTACGCAACCAGTTTATCCTGCGCCGAAGTTGATCGGACCCCTCGGATCACGTGACCTGATGATGATCCCTACAGTTTTGAACCATGCGGGAATTGGATAAAACACTCCGAGACACTATTGCTTGCTTCCCTCGAGCGGTGAATAGAACCGAGTATATAGAATATAGAGGATATTCACACCGATAGAGCAGTAAACCATGTCTTTAGAAAGTCTCCTCGATGTGGGCATGAAGGTGGCCATGGTATTCGGGCCCATCGCGGGCTACGTGGACCAGTACTTCGCTGTGCGACGTACGAAGACGAGTGCAGGATTCAACCTCACGACGTGTGGGATATTGTTAACCTCGAGGTACGGGCACACGACATCACCTTACTTTTACCAGACAGCCGCTGAACCTCCTTCCCTTTCCCCGGCGCAGTATCCTTCGGGTGTTCTTCTGGCTCGGGGATAGGTTCGACCCCACCCTTCTCTACCAGAGCCTCGTCATGATCCTTTCCCAGATCCTGCTGCTGGAGATCTGTCTTCGGTACAAGGTGGATGCCCAGTGGCCGGCGAAGTCGAGCTTCTGGAACTGGCCCACCTTTGGCCACTACGTAAAGTTCCTGGTCGCGTTCACCGGGGTCGTTGCTGTCGCATACCTACTCTTCGGCACGTTCCGAAGCTTCATTGATATTTTGGGGTATCTGTCGATGGGGATCGAGGCGACGGTCCCTATGCCACAAGCGTATTTCAATTACAGGCGCAAATCGGTCTCCGGATTCAGGTAAAGTACCTATTGGGTCGGTGATTGTTTGCAGTATGGTCCACTCAACCACGTCGAATCGATACTAGCATCGTCATCATCGGAACCTGGTTCCTGGGGGATTTGTTCAAGACCCAGTACTACTACTTCCACGACGTCCCGGTCCAGTTCCTCCTCTGTGGCATCGTCCAACTCTCGGTGGACTGTGTTTTATGCTTCCAGCTGTGGAAGTACTCTGACAAGGTCCGTACATATTGATCCCCGACCTGCCGACCCTCGTTTGGTTTATTCACATCTCGTTTTATGCTTCACAAGTGCTATACCCCGATCCCTTGAGCCTACTGGTACATCGTGTCTATCAGTCGGGCCGCCACTCACTCTTGATATATATTGTATTAGAACCCGACACCAGCATTCCTCACGTACTGAGATTCCCCGCAATACCCCCCCCCTATCCCGTCGATGCTCTTCTAATAAATTGATAGTGTAAACCAAGGCCGCAGCCGATGATTCGGCCGTGCATAGTGCGAATGTGGGAGGGAAAAACAAAAACCTCGAATTTTCATCGGATTCCACCAATGGCCGCGGACTAGCCCACTTTTCACACCCTGGGCTCAGGGAATTGTTGTGACCAGTCTTTGTTGAGCATTCCATACCGCCAACCGAAGCCTTGGGTGTAGGGGAACGCTTCTTTACCCTTGCTGCGTCACTCCACACCTTGTTCTATTCAGTTCCTGTCTTTGAAAGCACCCTCCCCCTATCCCTAACTAACCTACCCGTGGGCCCTTGGTGTCCACTCGTTTGGTTCAAGATGAATCGAAAGTTCTCAGGCGAGAGAACTCCCCGCGAGCAATACAACATCACCCCCACCCCCACCAGTACCCATACCCAAGCTAGTTTCGGCCAGATCCCGTTCACGCAGGAAGAGCTGAATTCCACCAGACGTATGCTTTCCATGCAACTGGGACCCGAATACGTCAGTACCAGAGCGGCCTTTGGCGGAAGTAAGTGAACCAGCCAAGATATTTTTAACGGGAGGTGGGACGAGGGAGAGGAGGTCAGTTCCCTCTGGGCAGCGTCCAGCTCTAACCTAGAGTGGCGACTGCCGTGAAGGGGAGGCCTGTTTGGTTGGAAGAGGATACAGCGCGGCTTACACGGAACTAACTGGACGTTTTTCTAGCTAAGGTAGCCTACTTGGAGGGTTGGAAGTCTATTAACTTGGCGAACGAGATGTTCGGGTTCAACGGCTGGTCATCTACCATCGTTGATTACACCGTTGATTATGTACGACCCATTCAGCCACCCTGCTCAACCTCTTTGGTTTTCCCCCAAATTCACCGGGTTCCTCTTTTCCTTTAGCTCGACGTCACAGATACCGGAAGAGTCTCCCTGGGCATGTCGTGCATCATGCGAGTGACCTTGAAAGACGGCACGTATCACGAGGTAAACTCACTACATGGGTCACCCTTCTCACCCCGTCCCTCCATGGGCAAGCTACTTTGATACGGAGCGTAACCTAACCGGTGTATCTCGACAGGATGTTGGCTACGGAAACATCGAGAACGCCAAAACCAAATCCCAGGCGTTCGAGAAGGTGAAGAAGGAGGCGGCCACGGACGCGTTGAAACGGGCCCTACGCACATTCGGAAACAGCCTGGGAAACTGTCTGTACGACAAGAATTTCTTGAAGCAGATCTCGCGCTTCAAAGCCCCCACGGTATGTGCTGGACAACCTCGGCGGCTGCCCATTCGCCGAACCCCACTCACCTCATCCTCGATCCCAGATCAAACCGTTGGAGTTGGAATGCTTGTATCATCATGATTCCATGAAAAAGGAGGTCGAGAGGAGAGAGCTGGCCAACCCTGGACCATCCAATCCCCATCCCCATCCCACCAACCATTCCCCTAACCCAGCTGCGCTCCGGGAAGAGAAGGACATCCCGATCAAGAAGGAGCCAGTGCAAAGTGAGAACTTCGGTTTTGAAGGTAAGGCAGGGAAGTCGACCATTCTCCCCGGCCCATCTAACGCGGTATCAGATAGTGACGAGCTGTTCGCCCAGATGGCCGACTCCTACGAGTTCTTCGCCAATCGATCCAGCGATGCTGAGATACCAGGGTATGTAGCCAGCATTTACCTGGCCAATGAGTGTACGACTCCATTGACCTCTGTTGACAGGCAGATAGAAAGAGACCTGGTCACGACAGAAGTGATCCCTGGCAAGCAGCCAGTAGGTCCCGTCAACACGAACACCCCAGAAAGTATCCGGAAACGTGACGAAGGCACCAGCGTCTCCATGTGCACCCCTCTTCCAATCAGATCCGGAGGTAACAATGGCAAATGTGTGGTTGACCGCGGAGGGCACAACCAGTGCCCTACACCACCATCCACTCTGGCGAGTCTACCTCCAGCGCCAGCCACCAGCCACGCAGCTCCAACCACCCCCGTCCCTCCTCCCACCGGCGCGAACCCTCGTAGACTAATCCATATGTTCAACACCTCCCACGACGGACCAGCACCCGAGAGAGAAGCCCCAAACGGAGACACTTCCAACAAAGGTCTGAAGAGACAGAGCGGCCCAGGGACGCCTACCTTCCGACCACCCATGCAGTAAGTGGGATACTAACGATGTCGTCACCAACCGAGCTAAACACATCTTCCCTTCCCCCAACACCACAGTGCCACGTATACGGACCGTCGGGAGATCGAAATCTCCTCCCCCGGCTCGAAGACCGTCAAGAAGACCAAGACCGACGCCCACACTCACCCATGATATTGTAAATTTCCCCGTGGCAGCCACCCACTCATAGAATACCTGACGAGGTCAATAAAGACCAGGTGAATTGATTTATTGATTCCCAATCAGATGGGTAGTATACATATATGTGTATTTAGTGTATGGAAACTCCCGGAGTGAAGAAAAGAGGGGAGAACTCAAGGCCAAAGCTTGATGACGATCTAGGACTAAAGGTACATGGAGGTGACGGGTTGAACGGAGGTATAGGCGGTGCACAGCCAGCCTAGCTCGCAACTTACTACCGGCCCGCTCAACTTCCGGTCTTGGCCTTTTTGGCGTCGGTCACCTCCTCAGGGCCTTCCCCGCCCTCCTCGGCCCCTTCCGTTCTAAAGGTACATGTGAGCTGATGTGGATGTGGATGTGGATGTAGATGCGGATGGGCTTCCGGTCGACTTACCTTTCTCGTTTTGACAACGGGGACGGGTGCAGAACTCTTGGCGGCAAAGGCCATAGGAATGTGCCGCCACTCGTCGGAGTGGCGTTCACGGTTAGCGGACTTGGCAGCTCATTCGACTGATTGTAAAACTCCGGGTAGAACGTAGACGGGGAGGGGAGATTTTGGGCGAACTGGGACATGGTGGCGGAGGCGGGTCTGGATGTATCCTGCGTACGAATGGCCGGAAGCTAATTGGAAACCTGTTAGCCAGCTCAACCCACAGCAAACTAAAAAGGGAAGGGTCGGTTACAATCTGCCCGCTGGTGATTGGCTGGGTATCTCGTTTGGCTACGGGACTGTGCGCGGATAAGGGCTGCGGGGAGTTGAGGTTCGTCTGCGGGGAGTTCAGGTTGGTTTGTGGAGAGTTCAGATTAGTTTGAGGGGAGATTTGGGTGTCACTATTGGCCGAGAACTGGGACGGAGTGTGTTGTGGCTTCTTCTCAGGGATTTGCACGCGTAATCTGGGTCGGCCTTTGCCTGCTGCCTGCTGGGCTGCGTTCGAGCTGGGCGATGGCTCGGCAGGCTGTGGCTGTGGCGAGGGCTGTGGGGAAGGTTGCTGAAAGACGATGAATACCCGCTCGGGATGTAGAAATGAATATTACCTACCTGCACTGCCTGGGTGGTTTGAGGTGGTTGTATGGGGTAGTATGGCTGTGAAATGGCTTGTTGTGGTTGGGGTGCCTCATGGACCGGCAATTGCTGCTGTGGTTGAGTCTGCGGTTGCTGCTGCTGCTGCTGCTGGTGGTGGTGCTGGTGCGCCATTGGCTGATAGAATTTTTGTTGGATATTCTGCATTGGGTGAGGTGGTTGAATTTGGTGGGCCTGTGGGATGGGCTGCATGTGTGGATTCTGGTTAAGGTTAGGAGTGAAATTGTATCCAGTCATATTGACATTTTGAGGAGCGGTTTGTGGCGGTCCGAGGAATCTGGGTCCTGGCTGGTTCACTGTATTCGGCACCGGGTGATGCTGAGGGGGGATGTGTTGTGGAACTAAATGCTGCGCTTGAGGTGGCTGACTCTGCCCTTGAGGGAGAGGATGCGCCAGGAAGTGCGTTTTGGACGCGTGCTGGGTGCAGAATGTCAGCAAAGGCTATGTAGTTGACGGAAGGAAAATGGGTCGTACTTGCTTGGGCTCTGCCGTTTCTCCGAAATCAGGGGGTGGGTTGTCCTCATCCATATGGCCGTTGTTCTTCAGCAGATTGTCGAACTAGAATAGAGAAACGCCCAGTCACAAACTGTCCTCTCCCAACTGGCTCACTTTCACGGTTACTTACATCCTCGTTTCTACGGCTTTCATGTGGCTCGTTGTACTGCGAACAGGAAAAGTTAGACCTTCCAAACTACGGGAAAACCAGCCGCCCAGGCGAACCAACCTCGGTATATTTCATCAAAATCTTGTCCATGTCCGAGCTGGCATATTGAACAAGTTTGTTTTGCGAGTTGAAAATGATCAACCCGATCTCACACTCACACAGCACACTAAGCTCGTAGGCCTTTTTCATCAGACCGAACTTTCTCTTGAGAAAGGTGACCTTCAGGAAGAGTAAATTGGTTGGTGAGTACGGGAGCCCACGGCGAACTTTCTCCGAACCACAAACAAGTACCTGCTTGTTGCGCTCATCCAAGATGGGCTTGATCTCGATTTTCTTGCGACCCATATCCGGTTGGTGGTATTATATATGTATGTGTGTATGTATGTAGTGATACAGGGGCAAAACCGTCACGAAATGTACTTAGAAGCTAGAATAAAAAGGAATCGGGCGGTGACCATGAAGCTGAGTTAGTGGACTGCTGAAAGGTACGAAGTAACCACGTTCAGAGGAGGAGATCGCGAACGCTTACCAACGCGAAGGATATCAATTGTATTCTCAGTAAATGGCCGGCTGGGTGGATAAAGCTTGTTCTTTTTTTAGGACCAAATTATGAAAGCGGTGTTGCTATACTTATCGGACGTGCCTAAAATAACTCGCAAAAAAAATGTCGAGTTTTGGATTCATGGCCATTCCGCCCATTTCTCCATCCTGATTGGCCAGCGGGCCAAGAAACGGTATATAAACTGTAAAGATGGTTGGCTTGTCTCGGTAATCAAGGTTGCGTTCTTCCTAAAAATATCCCTTCTCCTTAACTTTACTCATATGGTGTGCAAATGATTTTCATTGTGTTTGTCTTTAGAAACAGGTACAAATCCCGGTAATCACCCCGGTAATCACTCGAACCAGTTCCATCCACCATTCGAGCAAAAGGGAATCAGCAGCAAGGAAATTTAGAATGATGTAAACAGTGCATTTATTGTTGCTTCAGGTCACAACTCGGTTAATATATATTTTGTAGAGGTTTAAATGAGGACTTCTTAGAGCAGAGTCTACATGCATAGATTGGCTTACTCGTCGGAGGGGGGGTCAAGGTTGACCTTGGGGTTGTGGAAGAGGGAGTGATCGCTATCAGCCCAAGGGAAAGGCTTGTTACGAATGCGAATGTATGGGTAGCCAACAAATTGAGGAGGGTGATGCTCAAGATGTTCAGCGTGCTCGGTAGCGAGGTTGTAAGCGTTGTAACCGGCAATTCCAACAAGAGGGACGCAAACGAAAATGGAAACCTTGCGCCAAAGATCAGCGCTCTCTGTAGAAACATTAAAATACACTTAGAAAAGGCAGCGGAAATGTGGGGGTCTCAAAAGAATTCATACGTACTTTGGGCATGATCTCTGACGTGAGAAAGGTGCTCGGCGTAGGCAGAGCCAGAGGCGGCGGTGGAGTAAAGACGGGAAGCTTGTCTGGCGAAACGGTAAACCATTATGAACGGAGGAAGAAGAAGCAGAGGAGAATCGAGGTACCCTTCGCCACTATATTCCTGTCATCGTTCCTATTCAGCAAGGAACTTTGGGGAGCCCTCAATCACGTGGGAGCCAGAAGTTACCCCACTTTCTGTGAAATAAAAAAATGTTGGATATGTTCTAGACTTTGCGCGATATTGGATGACCCCCACACAATTATGCATTTGGTTTGATTAAACAGTTGACTCAAGTCACTTGGCAAGTTAAGCAAGAAAACATGCAATCATGGGTAATTACGCGAAGTTGATTCATGTGATGAGGCAGTGTCTCAAGAGGCAAAACGGGTTCAACTGTTTCCACGATCAAGATGCACTGAAATTGGATCATCGCAAACCAATGAAGCCAGCCAACTTTATGCTAAATATTTGCGAAACCTCGTCTGCAAGCTTACAGTTGTGTGATGAAACATTGGCGATTATTAACAGAGACGCTGCACACCCAAACTCAACCTCGGTCGGTGGAAAACTGCTCTCGTGCTTGCTTTGGAATTCTTTCGACCGACAGAATCGCAATCTCTTGTTTTCTTTGGGATATAGGTTTGTTGAGCTGCAGCTTTATGTAATCAACCCGTGAGTATCCCAACAATTCTATGCATTGTTCGCGAAGCGTGTCTTGGGATAAATATTGCTCTCTTCTTGTTTGGATGACTGCTCTTTCCCAAAATATAACCACTAAGGATAGAAATCCATCCCTAACCTCTTAACCTAACCTTTAAATATATAACTCGTTGAGGTTCTGCGTGCGTGTTGACTAACTCCAAACCTTTTTTGGTTTAAGGCTTCCCAAATACCGAATACTACAGCATATCTTTGATGAAACTGCTGTCTTTATCCTCTACCAACGGCTGCTTCTATGCCGTATGTCTAAACCTTGCCTTTCAATTCCTAACTTGCCTAGCGGCCTCGTCCCACACACCCTCTAGTGCTGGCACAACCACAAGCGCTTCCGCCTCTTCTGTCAATGCTCGCTCCACAACCACATCCGCCGTAGTAAGTCCAAGTAATCAGAGCCCTTCGCCAACAGGGCTCTCCCAGTTCCTGGCCGGAATGGATCTTTCTCAGATCACTAGTTCTGACATCACTAATATTGAACAATGCCCTGGTACCTCGGTAACGTTTCGCTTCGCCATAAGCTTAGGCCCCGATCGACAGTATGCTGACTTATTCCTTGTAGCCTGAATACAATGATCGATGCATCTGCGCACGAACGAAGCACTGGTCTTGTCCGGCTGGGTAAGTAGCTATCGAGTGCTTGTGAGCATCCACTTTGGTCCAACCCCATTTTCAATTCAGGTACTTCTGCCAGAAACCTGGAGTGAAGATCAAGTGTACCGATGGATTCTATTGTCCCGAGAATACATTTCAGCCATCATTCTGTTGTCCGGGATACTATTGCTCGGCCAATACGACGGTAATCAAGTTGTGCGAAGAGGGGATGTTTTGTCTTGCTGGTATTTAGTTGTCAAGTAGCCCTCACGAAAGAAAACGCTTCTGATGGTCGATAAATAGGTTCAACCAAGCCTCTATCTTGTACTCTGGGATATTGTCCTGCTGGCTCATTCACAATCCGAAAATACAACATCTTTTTGATTTTTCTTATCCTCTTACTGGTGGCTGCCATGTTCTTTGCCTTCAGAGCAAGGAGACTGCGGTACAAGCAGTTGAAATATGCCATGAGGATTGAGGGCATTCAAAAGACGAAGAAGCCCTTTATGGAAAGGTCTTCTACGTTGTCTCGCGTGAAGAAGCGATTTGAGATAAAATTCGAAGATATAGGGCTCCGACTTCCCAATGGTGTGGAGATAATGAAGGTAAGAGCGTAATGCTACACGTTGAAGTTCTCTACTAACGATTTTGATGCCATGTTCAGGGTGTTTCTGGTGAGCTACGCCCCGGAAGAACCTGCGCGATCATGGGCCCCTCCGGGGCTGGAAAAACCACATTTATCTCTCTTCTAACCGGGAAGGTTAGGAAAACAAGCGGAGAGATAAGAATCAATGGAAAGATTGAGGATCTCTCCAAATATCGGAGACTTACTGGCTTCGTCCCGCAAGACGATATAATGCTACGGAAATTGACTGTTCAGAGCATCCTCATGCACTCAGCAAGAATGCGACTTCCTGTCGAATGGACGACCGCCACAAAGAAACATAAAGTGCTCGAAGTTATTGATTATCTTGGGCTGGGCCACATCATGAATTCTATTATCGGTGACGAGGAGGAGAGAGGAGTGTCTGGAGGACAAAGGAAACGAGTGAATATCGGGGCAGAGGTATGTTCCCTGCACAGCAATGCTTATTCCACTCATGTATTTAATGCCTGAAATATGCGACTTGTCCAGTTGGTAGCTGAGCCCTCAATTTTGTTTTTGGACGAGCCAACCTCGGGTAAGTTTCATTCTTTAGCCCTCAGAGTTGTTGGCAGGCGGATTTACAGTTCCACAGGTCTAGATTCCTCTACATCTATGGAAATATGTACTCTACTTTCTAGAATTGCTCACTACCAAGGCCTTACTGTTGCAGCGATTATTCATTCTCCATCGCCTGTTGCATTTGCGAAATTCGACGATTTGATGCTTTTGGGGAAAGGCGGTAGATTGATCTATCTGGGACCCAGAGAAGAAGCAGCTGAATATTTTTATAGCATTGGTTTTGAGTGTCCGAGTGACGCCTCTCCTGCCGATTTCTACATGGATGTAGCTTCGGGTAAGGTTCCTTGCAAACTGAACCCAAACTTCCATCCGTGCGATCTTTTCGAGCTGTGGGAACGAAAGAAAAGCGGAAAACTACAGGGATATCGACTCACCATTGGCTACGAGGACTTAATGTTGGAGAAAAACAAAACTCAAGAGTCAAACAAGGAGTCGAAGTTCATGCAAACCATGCGTAGCATTAAGCATGGCACAGTTAGTCTTTTGAACGATACTTATTACTGGTTCCATTCGGTTTTTGTTGAATTGCTTATGACATTCGTATCTGTATATCGATATGTCACATGCCACTCGGATGAAATCCGAAACACTCCTGGTCCATTTCAGGTATTTTGGCTTTGTCTGCAAAGAGCCTGTCATCAAGTCATACGTAGTAAAAGTGAGTTTTTCGTGGATCAACTTCTACATCTCGGGGCTGGTAAGCATATAAGGCTATGTCATTGTACTTCACATCTCTCATTGCTAGGAAACTAGGGTTGTTCATTTCTATTGCTGCTCAGAAGGCTGTTTATCTTGGGCCTCTGCCCGAGGAGGTGTGCGCATATGCCCCGTTACCGTTGCAACAGCGATGCTCCTTGCCTTATTCCGATATGGTACGAAATATTGGAAGCTTTGTAGCTTGGGGGATCGGATTTGCCGGTATCGCTTCAGGAGCAGGGACGTTTGGAAACGAAAGAGTGGTGTTCTGGAGGGAAACTGCTTCAGGGATGCCGACGTTGCCATACTTTCTAGCCAAAGCTATATCGGATATTCCGCGTATCATCCTGGCTGCACTAATGTTCACGCTGGCTTTCATAATCAATTATGCAAATAATACTTCGATATGGAGACTATACGTGATAACTCTCTCACTCTATTTTGTGGGATTCAGCACAGGTAGCGACGCGAAGTTACTCTATTCTTCACACTAATACTCAACTTACTTCGTCTTAGGGTATTTCATCTCTGCCTTAGTTAAGAAGGAGCAGGCAGCCCTTGTGGGGGTGGTTGTTGCATTGGTTTGGGCAATTGGTATGTATATCCATCGATGCAATGGTGGCGGGGTTATTAATATGCGAGTGCACAGCGTTTAGCGGGGTGGAACCGTCCCTCAACAAGGTTTATGAAGACTATCCGGCAAGTATACGGTGGATTTGGGACGTAAGTAGAGATTTACCGCAGATAGAGGGAATGTTGGTAACCAATTCGACTCCGCTTGTAGATATCTGCGCCGAGATGGGCAATCAGTGCTTTTTATATAGCAGAGACGGATGCGAGAAGGTGAGTCGAATCAAACGACCATATATCATGAGCATTCAACCAACTTGGCATGTTTAGCTATTTTCGTATCGAGAGTGGGCGGAATTACTACGGCTATGTGAATGACCGCTATTGGACAGATATTCGAAACGTCTTTTTTATCGCTTTTGGTTATCAGGCCCTTGCATTTTTTGCCATGAAGCTATCCCACCGAGACAAGCAAACCTGAGTTCCAACTCAGCCAAGCAACCCTGAGTCCCAAGTCAGCCAGGATATCCATTATCCACATGAGCAATGGCTAGAATCCGTGCGGATACCACATGTATAAAATTGTCTGAAATATGCGGAAATAAATAGATTAGTTTAAACCCCGCTTCGTATTGCATTCTTTCATACATCATGCGAGGCTGTTTGATTTGATTCTTGTGGTAGATTCGTTGCCTACCATAGTATTGTATTTATTTACTTATTGATCATTTCAAGATCAGCCTTCGCCACCATTTCCTTCAACGCTCTGCTATCGATTTTACTACTACTGCCCATTGGCATTGTGGTCAAAGGAATCCAGATGGTGGGTACCATGCGAGCAGTCAGAACGCGCATAGCTGCTGCACGGATATCATCGATGGTCTTATTGATTTCTTCACGGTGGACAGGGTCAGTCAATATTACTGAATGTATGTTGTTTTCCGAGCTAAATTGCTTCAGACAAATGAATGCCACTAAATCTGCAACTTGTGGTTAAGAATCAAGATTCTGTTGCCACCAAACGGCTACCCAATGTTGCTACACGAAGTCTGGGGGTGACGCCTTTTCTCTGAGTGCAATCACGATGCATCACTGTTGTTTCTGTGGGGCCGTACCCATTATTCAACACCAAGCAAGGTGACCATGTGTCGCGAACTGATGAGCTTTAGGGCCAAAGCCAGAAATTGACCGATACCGAGTCAAAAAGTTGGCCACTACCTTATGCTCTAACATAACCCCCTTTGGCGTACCAGTAGACCCCGAAGTGAAGAGAACGTAGCATAGATTTGTTGGATTGAGGCCGGGAACTTTAGGATCCCGGGTGTCAGTATCCAAATGTTGACAGTCTTCTACCAGTGTGAGATTGACGCCCTCATGCCCCCAAAATAGATGTCGATGCTTTCTGGATGTGACCACTAACTTGGCCGTCGTCTCACTGAGAATAAGCCGATTCCTGTCGATAGGTGAGTGTGGATCAATGGGGACATAGGCTTTCAATACTGCAAGCATGGAAATGACCATCTCCAAAGATTTATCAAAGCAAATCGGGACCAATTTCTCCGGAACAACCCCCAATGTCAGAAGGTGATTGGCGAATCTGTTGGCGTGTGTGTTCAACTCGCTAAAAGTCAGGAGTTGGCCGTTCTCGAACTGAACCGCGACATTATTCGGTAATTACCGCACTTGGTTTTCAAACAGCCATCGTAGATTGCATGATGTATGCTCCGTAAGAAACATGTGTCTCCCAAGAGAGTGGCCAAGACATGGAACCGCATCATTGGGTCCCCAAGGGTTATTCCTTGCTCCATATCTGACTGCATTATCATCTGAGCATTGGGTCGTGCTCCAAGGAGCAATAGCAACTCTAAGTACTACTTGGAAGCCGTTCAGATGGCTATACTAGCATCTCGAAAACACGAAAACAGTGCGTAGAATTGCATTCTTTGCTATCACAGCTTCCCAAGCCAATTTGAATCGTTCTATATCCAAAGGTCCCTTGATGCGATAGCGATACTGCGCTAGATATCCTGCCGAGCTCTTTAGCCCAGCTGCAATCAGTCCTTCTTGGAGTGGCGTGCAAGGATAGATATCTTCGACTGCATCCAAATCAATCCCGTTTCCTACAATATCCTTCTTCATAAGGTGTTGCAAGTCGTTCTCTGACAAGACGAGGAGTGAGAACGGAGGAATAGAGTCTTCTGGGAGAGCTTCTTTACTAGTACCGACAGCGTGAGCTATGTCAGCTATAGTGGTATAGTCAAATATTTGTTGGACAGTGATGGGGACATTATGCAGTTTCCGAGCGATCGATACAACTTCGATCGCTAGTATAGAGTCGCCGCCCAGCTGAAAGAACGAGTCTTGTGTTCCAATGGACTCTGGGTCAAGATTGAAAGCGTTGCCCCATATTTTCTGCAGCAGTTGTTCCATTGGCGACAGCGTTATGGGCTCATGATTCTCCAGTTTAGCGGTTCCAAATCCTCGCAGCGAGTTGACATGTGTTTGCTGCAGTAGAGCAATCAGTCGCTTTCCATCAGATTTTCCGCTAGCGTTGATGGGTATCCTGTCGAACGGCACCCACAAGCTGGGAATCATATAGCTGGGTAGAAGCCTTTCGGCCAACCTACGGTAATTCTGGATTCGCCTGCTGACTGCTTCGCTGCGTACCATCCCATCCAGAATCGCTACTGGCCGATCGATGGTCGCTGACCAGTCGTTGCTAGAGAAAAGGGCTGCGATGGATTGTTTGAACAGCACTACACAAACACGGGTGATGGAGCAATCCTGATACAAAACCTTTTCTATTCCCGTCAAATCGATTCGCAGACCATTCAACTTGATCTGACAGAGTGATCGAGCCGTCAGTGTTGAATCTCCCGAGGTCTCCTGTCCGGTACAGTTTGCCTCCTTTGGCAAGCTCGTGCGAAACAAATGTTGCCTCCGTGAGATCCGGCTTGTTGAGATAACCTCGGCCCAACTGGGGAGCTCACCAATCGCGCCAGCAGGCAATAGCATGAGCCTAGAGTCCAAAGCATAGATCCTGTTGCCTCCTATAGCATATCGATATTGCAGCAATCAGTGGTGTCACGAACATTCGTTCAAATCGTTACACAGACTGCAGTCTCCGTTGGTCCGTAGGCATTGTTTAGGTGCTGCACCCTGGATGTCCAACTGTTACGCACTGCCTGTGTCATCATCTCTCCGCCCAAATTGAGTTTGCGGATCGACGGCGTGTCACCTGGGGAAATGAGACCAGCAACCGAAGTGGTCAAGTGCATAAATGTGATCACACCAGGTAGATCCGTTAGCAGATTGGTTTTAGCAGCCATACACAGACAGCAGGGTCAGGAGTATATCGAATACTGATGCGTCAAACACGTAGTTCGCGAAGTTCAGTGTCCGGTCTTCAGCAGACAGTTGTGCAGCATCCTGATACCCAATCAAGCTGTTTACCACAGCGTAATGTTCAACCATCTGTGGAGCCAGAGGTAAATATCACATAGCATAGATGAGAGGGTGTTAAGCTAGCCACGGCCGGGTTCGTGTCATCGGTATAGATCGCGAATACGTCCAGGAGATGTGCTAATCGATTAGCTTGCCGATTCAGCTCTTTGTATGTTACTGGCTCCATATCCTCAAATTGAAAGGCATCTCGATCAGGGGATAGCTCTACCTGCTGTTCAAACAAATGGTGAATACATACTCCTGTTACATTGGTAAAGACTGGTGAATTCCGATCTACACTTAGAAGCTGCTTTTCAAAAGCTGGAACCATGCATAGCGTCCCCAAGAGCGATTCCACTTCCGAATTCACTAAAGAGAGGGCAATCGTAGAGAATTGTTCAATCAAGTGCTGGCTCTGCAACTAGGAGAAAAATCTTTCATCACATGTTAGACGACAGTGCATGGTCTCCATGTTGTGCGATATGTGTAATGAACAGTTGTACTAGATGGATGTTAAATTTTGGATGGGACATGTGCTACGCCAAATAAATAAATACCTCAGTAAAATTCACCAATTTCGCCAGAGTGAACCTGGTCAGACTGGGGTGGTTTTCTTTAGCCGGTACAAAAGATGCTGGAACATAGTTGACAACTGAGTTGAACATCTTCATCTGGGAGCTGTAGCCGCTCCACTGTTGGATATCCTTTAGACTACTGTGTTGATGGGGAATGCAGGTAATGTATTCTTGATGGACGGATTGGAGCCATTGCAAGACAGGAATATCCCTGTCCGATGGGTGCTTTATCCTGCATGGCAGCATGTTAATGCATGGCCCTACCACACGCTCGACTCTGCGGTTGCGCTTCCGTGCACTTGCTATGTAACCAAAAACTACATCATCACTGTTGGTATGTCGATTGACGAGTATAGCCCAGGCTGCTCTTATCAGGGTGAACATACTTACCCGAGCCCGTTTGCACGAAGGCAAGAGGTATGCTAGCTGAAGATTCGACAGCATCATAAAGCAGGTAGCATTAGGGTAGAGTGAGGGTATATTTACTTTGATCCCAACATGGCTAGTGCAGTTTAATAACTTAATAACCAAAGTAATATACATGGCTAGATTTGATAGCAATCCAGTAATTGTAATGAGGATAAGTTAATGCCATTCTCACACTATTTCCTGGCCATCCAGGCCTTTCTCATTGACCTTGTTGCACTTGCAATTTTTGATGCACTGGCAATTTATGTGTTAATGACACTAGACAGCTTTATGGTGTTAATGACATTAGATAGGGGTGATGATGATTCTGGTGGTGCTATAAAGAACAGCATTTAAAGTCAAAGGTGTATTGTCTTTTCTGACTAACATCTGAGCTAGATGGAAACGGCCTTAATTTCTAATACTTGATTAAACCAGCTCTTGAATCCAACCAGTTGTAAAGATAAAAATCCCCGCTTTTAGTCTCACATCCCTGGCTAACAGGAAAGTAAACATAAAGTAAAAATACAGTAGCTGATGTTGGACTTCTAGCATGCCACGTAAGCTCAAAAAGTCCCATAGTTTGAATGGTTATTCTAGAGGGTTCCATCCTGTGGGATGCATCGCTGTGTATTTTGCACATCTGTCAAGTATCTTCAACGCTATAGTTCTCAAAGCTCCTTCCAATGACGCGATAGTGCTAAAAGTATATAAGGTGCCATATCATACACCAGCCACCAACTCCAAGACAGTGAGCAATGTCGAAGCAGTTTTCTACTCCTGTGGCGTCTTTCAATGAGAGAGTTAACCAGAGATATGCAGAAGCCAACCCCAATATCAACACGGAATACAGGGAGGCAGTGATTAGTCGCTACCGAGAGGTCTTGCAGCAGCATCGGCAATTGCAGCTCCGGTTGCAGAAGAGAATCGAAATGATTGGTTTGCAAAAGGCAACCGAAGAAGCGAAGGAATTCAAGAGACTAAAACAATTGAAGCATGAAAATGTTGCTTATCTACGGAATGGCGATGTTTGGACAGTAAATGGTAATCACTATGTGGAGTCATCGGATACAGTTGTTACAAATGGTTCGATTTACAAGGTAGACATGGATATGCTTGCGCTAATGAGGAAACTGAAAGGTCTGGACGATTTTAGTATGCTGCTCAGCGACACTGGAGAGTTCGATCTTACAGATCCTATGAAAAGATTTCGCTTTGGCTTCAAAGCCAGTCACTTATAATCCGTAACTACAAGCAAATATCTTGCACTTTAAAGAAGCATTATGGCTGAGCAAAGTACTAGCTTGTTGTTTAGAATTATTGTAAATGTAAATCGAGCATGGGGCGGCTGAATCAATGTGGCAGTAAATGAAGTGGCTTATCAACTACGGCAGCTACTTGAAAAGTAAGAATTAATATGATATATAAATGAAGTATGACAGGCTGCAAACATATACCGAATAGGTAAGTACTGCATTTTGGAAAACTGCTTATATGGGGTAAACTGCTAAACCCGGAGTTATCCCCCATAAGACTGAGGATTGATGTTGTGGGAAAAGAGCATCGTTTAATGTCGGGGCTCTGACGCTGATGAAGCTTTGGAAAATGCTTTATTCCAAGATATGCAGTAATAACAGAGAAAAGTCAAACCGGAATCCATTCAAATGAGCATGCTTCTAGCAAGCTAAATCTTGTTGCAAGATTTTAGAGTGCATATGGAGTGGCTTGGGTCAGGTCACTGGTGATGATTCATCAGTACACAAAGGTTAGTGATTCTTACTGTTAATATCACCTGGTGATCAAGTACTCTACAGTATATTTGGTAACTACCCTACAAGTACAAATCCAACAAAAGGTCCACAGAATTACAATATAATATTGGCAGAATTCCAAATATCCCTAAGCCAACAACTATCAAGATCTTAGGTTTTACCTAGTTGGCAAACAGCAAGACATGCTTTCCAGAAGGTGGCTAGGCTAATTACCTTTCAAACCATATTTGGTAATTAGCTACACACTACTGACATAATGGTTTGCAACTGAAAGATGTAGGAGAAACATCAGCTATACACCAACAAATTACCATCAGATTA